>JAUELE010095497.1:0-14862 GCA_031471655.1 Diodora aspera
GATAACCCAACACTACATTAGATAAGCCAACACTTCATTAGATAACCCAACACTACATTAGATAAGCCAACACTACATTAGATAAGCCAACACTACATTAGATAAGCCAACACTACATTAGATAACCCAACACTACATTAGATAAGCCAACACTACATTAGATAAGCCAACACTTACCCTGGCGTACTCAATTTTGAGTGTACAGCAGCCTGAATAGATGTCGGCTCCGTTCAGTGACTGTTTTGCTCTCTTTGCAGTTTCAACACTGTCAAATCTTAGCAGGTTAAGATAAATGCCATACAACATTGCACATAATGGACTCATTATACATCAAACAACTCCTCCTGTTGTCCATACATCAAACAACTCATCCTATTGTCCATACATCAAACAACTCACCCTAATGTCCATACATCAAACAACTCATCCTATTGTCCATACATCAAACAACTCACCCTAATGTCCATACATCTAGGGGTGTTAGGTTTCTGTTCTCTTTTCACCCATTTTTCGTTCCTTAAATTTTATCAAATCTGGGGTTTTTTTTCGTTTTTCATGCGATATCATGAGGTGATGTTCAAATTTATGGCTCATAAATCATGAAAAATAACAACTGTTACGGTAGCCCTAACCGATTACTTTCCTTGTGAAGTGGAGTCGTTGTCATTCGAGCTTGTGCTTGCCCACTTTGCTCAAGGAAATAGTTTCGTTTTTACGGATATTACCTTGCTAAAGCGAATCAGAAAAAGCTAGGTCTACCGTGGCGCCCTCTTGTGAGAAGACGTGGCCTGTCTTGATTACCTCCCTTGCTTGAAGTTGTTTCAGTCGTTTTTCAACCAATCAGATTGTCGCCTATTCAATTCATGCATGCCCAATAGCCATGATAAAGTTTATGCAGTCTATTCGAGTGGCAATGGACAGCATAACCAGAAGCATTCGTTGATACTGAATATCTATTAATACTTGGTCTTTCGCCAGAACATCCTTTCAAATCGTTACGAATAGTGTTTGATTTCGAATAAAATAGAGCTATGTCAACTGAACAACGTACCTAACGAAGTGCATCGAGGCGATATATTGCAGGTCCAAGTTGATTTTGGGGGTTGTCACAAAAATGTCGATTGAAAGATATAATGTTCTAGGGGTGTCCAGAAATTGTGATAAATAAACATGCAAACTGGTGCGTTCTCTGTATATTTCATGTGGTTTCGTAATATTTTATGTGTTGGCATGCTGCTAACTTGACAAAAACAAAATTAGAGGGCGAGTTGGGGTAGCGAGAGGACATTTGCCCCTCCACCCCTGCATCCGGGGTTGAATTATCTCTTTGTGTTAATTTTATCATTCTTTAAGACAATAAGCACATGTTTGCATGATACAAGCTAATCTATTACTGGCATTAGATGATCAGGTAATTATGAGTAGCCTATCATTGTAAATATACTGATCACACTTGCACTAATCACTTCTCGGTGCACATTCAAAACTTCAAACATTGTGTTCCACAGAATTAGTGAGAACAAATAGGAAGTATTGGTAAGACTATAAAATATATCACATTAATATATGAATTTGTTTCACGATGACCAAAACGTATATTAATACTTCTTTCTTTGTTTGTAATTATTGGTTATTAGGAGGCAATTCAAATTTTAATGATTTGTGTTATATGCATGCATACAAGCCAGTGTAAATGTTCAGATCATAACTGTCTGCAGGACAAATGTCAGGTCCTTCCTCGACAAAAAAGGACACAATACTTGTTTATACTTGTCAAATAGATTTTATTACATTTTGCAATATTATCTATGTTCTGTACCTATTAATTTCTTGAATAAAAGCAAGATTCCATATTATGCAAATAAGTATTCACAATGTAAGACGCGGATATTATCAGTGTAAACTGATTTGGTCTCCTGACTCCTGACGTAATAACTGACTATCATGCCACTGTAAGCAGACCTTTAAATAAACTAGCATAATCTGCAATCAAACAAGAAAAACCAGAAAATGAAAAATACGCAATACCCTCTTTCCAAAATCCTGTCAAATGCATAATCTTATTACAATGCACAAGAACAACTTAAAACGTCACATTTAGGAATAACGGACGACATTTAGTCAGCACAACATTTAGCACTTCGGCACAACAAAAAATGTAATTATATAAAACTTGTTTCCATGTCCTTTAAGCACATTTTGTTCTTTGGCACAACATTTGTTATTAAGGCACAACATTGTGCACTTCATATAGTGACACGCACGACGTTGCATTCTTTAGTGTAGCGTCAGCACAACGTGTGGGACTTACAATATTTAGTACTTAAATAGATTTGAACAATATTCAGTACATTATTTAGTATTTGGAACACAATATATCGCACTTTGTACCCGATAAAAAAATCAATGCATTACAGAATTTATAACTATTCAGAATAATATATTTCAAGTTATGTCAGTGACTCTGAACTGACCATTGCGGATCCTCATGAGAACCATCATGAGTAATCAACTCGAATTTTAAGAAACACAAAACCATGAAACAAGATCCGAATAGTATGTGAATGTTCCCTGAGACTAATGTTGATGCTGCTTTATTTCGTTATTCTAGGAGTGCACGGTTTGTGAGGAAACGAGGCCAGCTGTTTGAGCCATACTGTGAAACACACTGCCTGATCTCTGCAGTAGGGCGGATGGAGAGTCGAACTCGACAATATGTCCATTATCTAACACTAGTACTCTGAAAAGATAGAAGAAATTATTATGTGAATATGACTGCCATGTTTGCAGGTACTTTTTGCGAAGTAATACAGGTCGGCAAAAGCACGTAAAAGAATATATAACAAATATACAAAATGTACAATGTGCAACAAATCTAAAACATGTGCAATGTAGATTAACTAGAGAATACATGAATTAAGCAAAGACTATAAGGCGGAAAGGTCCTAGATTTCTTTTTAAGATTTTGTCGCTGTACATGCACTTACAACCTATATAATATGTGGCGCTAAATTCATGCTTGTAAAGCTTGCTCAGAGCGAAAATTAAGTGTTCAAATGCATTTAATTGTTGAATAGATCATTTTCTGTTTCCAGAAAGATGGCGATATTGCTTTTCATTTTAGCTTTTGTCAGTTTTTGAGTAACAACATAAACACGTTTGTTACGCCACATCGGCGCATGGGTTAAATCTCTGGCCGAAAACAATTTATACTGCCAGATTCGAATCCACAACCGCAAGTCTGCCAAATTGTATGTCCTGAACTACTACTCTGGTCATGATAATAATATGTCCATGTATATCCTCCCTTGTATAACCTAGCGGTGAGGACTAACATACAGCTAGAGATGTAATTACACATCATGATTCAGTACAAGCTGCTAGAAACATAAATGAGTGGGCACTGGATGACAGTGTTGACCGTATTGAGTCAAGATTTGACGGACTTGGATTTGAATCCTGCTCATTTACTTCTCCTACAGTTCGGAGACTGAATTCTGACACCAACGTCATGGACGTGAAACTGTATGGCTGAAAGATTGCTGAAATCGAAAATCATTCATTCACACGATTCTCACCTATCATAATCCATAATTGTGTTCAGCCTGTGTGCGATGGTCAGCACTGTACAGTCCTTGAACTCGGATCTGATGGTCTGCTGGATGAGGTCATCCGTCTCCATGTCAACTGCAGCCGTGGCCTCATCCAGGATTATGATCTTGGTTCTCTTCAGTAGTGCACGAGCCAGACATAACAGCTGTCTTTGACCAACGCTGAAACAACATTTTGAATAAATATATAATTATGTGTATTTATGTTCTTGAAGCATGGAAACTGAGGATACAAAGAGATTAAAATACTGATAGGAAAAATTCAATACATACCTCATATTCTCACCTCCTTCACTAAACTCATGTTCCAGGGTTCCCGGGAGGGTTTCTACAAAGTTCTTGAGATGAGCATGTTCTAGAGAGGTCCAGATGTCATGATCCGAGTACTGGTTGAAGGGATCTACGTTTGACCTCAAAGTTCCAGCGAATAACACAGGGTCCTGGAGGCAAATACAAGAACATATTTTCACATATTTCAAATACCTTTCTGCCGATGTACATTGTGTTTGTACATGGGATAGTGATCATTTTCCCGCTTAATACTAAAACGCATTACAAATGGGCACTTTTTTGTATCGATGTTGCAAGAATGAACTGTTGTGCTACATGTAATTTCAATAAAAATAGATGAAAAGCCTTAAGCTACAGCATGTTTGATCTCTTGCTGAAGGAGTTGTTATCTAGATAGTTCTTAAATAGTTGTGATCTGATTTATATCTTTTATCTTTATCGATGGGCACTTCCGTTTTGGTAATGTTTGATTGTAATAAATCTGGAAAAATACCTGTGGCAGAATTGTAAGTTTCTTTCTCAGATCGTGAAGTCCCAAGGTACTGATGTCTGTACCGTCAATGCTGATTTCGCCACCGGCAGCTTCTATCAACCGGAAGAGAGACAACGTCATTGATGATTTACCTGCCCCTGTTCTTCCAACAACACCGACCTTGAAACAGAAATTGATGTTACACCGTTAATCTTTGTTTGACACTGTACATTCTGAAGGTAAAGATTCAACCAATAAAAAATGTAAATTGTTGCAGTTGATTATAAAAGAAACCTTCAAGGGGTGTGTAGTGTTCAGTACTCATGTACTGAATGAGATGATCAAGATCAGAGTCATTGTTCTGAATGCTATGACGTATCATTACGTCATCAATGTATTGATAGCAGACGAGTAAAGTACTGTGCTGGCGTACTGACGTGTTGTGTTGTGATGGGCTCGACCCAGTATCATTATGCTTAAATGCAGCTAGCTTAAATGCTGAGAATGGGGGAATACTACATTGGCGACGAGGATGATCTTTTGAAACTTCGGGGGGAAATATTTTAAGCCTACAACTGTGTTTTATTATCGGAAATGGCAGCAAATCTGAACTTCAACTTGCCATCAGTTGAGACATTTGATGCAACCGGCGATGTCAGTGCACTTTCTCAAAGGTGGCTTCGCTGGAAACAAAGTTTTGAACTTTATGTAACAGCACTTGGAATTACCGATGATGGCCAGAAACGAGCGATGCTTCTTCATCTTGCTGGGCCAAAAGTTCAAGACATCTTCACAACATTCACAAACACAGGAACAAATTATAATAGAGCTGTAGCGAAGTTAGATGAATATTTTCTCCCGAAGAAAAACGTTGCGTTTGAGAGACATGTATTTCGTCAGGCCAGACAGGATGAAAATGAGTGCATGGATACCTTTGTGACGCGATTGAGACAGTTAGCATCGACATGTGAATTCGGCGACAGAACTAATGAAATGCTACGAGATCAGATTGTTGATAAATGTCGATCTGCAGCGTTAAGACGAAAACTGTTAAGAGAAGAAAACTTAACAGTGTCAAAGAGTTTAGAAATTGCACGTGTATATGAAACAGTGGACAAACAAGCCAAAGAAATGGAAACGGAAACGGTAAACAAGATGAGCGGAGAATTTAGATCGTATGAAGGATTCGCGAAGAGACAGGGACCAAAATGTTTTCGATGTGGATTGCAGGGACATATTGGAAGAAACTGTTATATAGCAAATGACAAAGAATGCAGAAAATGTGGGGAAAGGGGACACTTAGAGCGAGTTTGTCGGAGTCAAGTTCAGAGGAGTTCAAAATACCAAGGATACGGCGATAGGAACTTTCGCCAAAACGCACCACACAGTTGGAGCGGAGCTTCGGTCAGAGGTCGAGGTCGTTCATGGAACAGAGGAAGTCACGTGAACTTTGTTGATACCGGATGCTACGACGAATGGGAAGTTGACGGACAGGAATCAACGGAAGACAGTGTTTATGCATCAGATTCAGGAGATGAATATGCCTTCAACGTATCGGACGGAGAACACAGTGGAACAGGAAATGTGAAAGTGGAAATAGGAGGCGTTGAAGCAAAAATGCTTGTGGATTCAGGAACTACCGTGAACATTGTAAACTCCGAACTTTGGAATAAACTCAGTTTGGCAGGGTTTGAATTGGAACACAGTACCAGAAGAATTTTTCCATATTCTTCGGATAAACCTCTGGAAATTCGAGGGAAATTTTGTGGGATTATCTCCTGTAGCGGTACTGGTAGGTCAATCTATGCAGAATTTTTGGTGGTTCCAAGTAAGGATATCTCGTTGTTGGGAAGGAAAACTTCTATGGATCTTGACATACTCAGAGTAGGGGTCAATTCAGTCTTGTCAGATTATGATAACTTGAAAGTTGAGTTCAAAGAGTGCTTTGAAGGTTTAGGGAAGCTTAAAGATTTTGAACTCAAATTGCACATTAATGAAAATGTGCAACCAGTTGCTCAGCCATTGCGTAGATTACCTTTCCATCTTAGAAAGAAAGTTGAAGCCAAATTACTAGAGCTAGAGGAAGCTGATGTTATTGAAAGAGTTTCAGGTCCAACACCGTGGGTGTCTCCATTAGTGGTTGTCCCTAAATCAGGGTCAGAAGTAAGGGTCTGCATTGACATGAGAGTTGCTAATGAGGCTGTAATCCGGGAACGACACATGATTCCCACTGTTGAGGAGATCTTGTCCGACATGAATGGGGCTACTAGGTTTTCCAAACTAGATTTGAAATGGGGCTTTCACCAGTTGGAGCTTTCCACTGAATCTCGGGAGATTACTACTTTCTCCTCGCACATAGGGCTTTTTCGATACAAGAGGCTTATGTTTGGCATAAATTCAGCACCAGAAATGTACCAACATGTGATTAGTCAGGTGTTGCAAGGTTGTGAAGGTGTTCAAAATTTGTCTGATGATATTATCATTCATGGCAAAACTGATGAAGAGCATGACAGGAACTTAGTTGCAGTCTTGAAGAGATTACGTGATGTAGGCCTCACTTTGAATTCGTCAAAGTGTAGATTCGGCATGAAACAGCTGATTTTCATGGGGCATGTGTTTTCAGATAAGGGAGTTCAGCCAGAAGAATCTAAAATTCAGGCAGTCGTAGATGCAAAAAAGCCAGAAAGTGTAGCTGAAGTCAGGAGTTTTTTGGGTCTTGTGAATTTCTGTGGTAGATTTATTCCTGATCTTGCTACTCTCTCTGAACCACTCAGGAAACTCACAAGAAAGAATTGTCAGTTTGTTTGGGGTGATGAACAAGATAAATCATTTGCAAAGTTAAAATCTGAGTTGGCTAGTGCTAGGGTCATGGCTTATTTTACTACATCTGCTAGAACTAGGATAGTTGTTGATGCTAGTCCTATAGGGCTAGGGGCTATATTGACACAAGAACAAAGTGATGGTTCATTCAGACCTGTCATGTATGCAAGTAGAACATTGTCAGATACTGAAAGAAGATATTCACAAACTGAAAAGGAAGCACTTGCAGTTGTCTGGGGCTGTGAAAGATTCAAGTTATATTTGTATGGCTCAACATTTGACATGATCACAGATCACAAACCACTTGAGACAATATACTCACCTAGATCCAAACCATCTGCTAGAATTGAACGTTGGGTTCTTCGTCTTCAGCCTTACAACTTTAAGGTTATATACCGACCAGGACCAACAAATGCTGCGGATGCTTTGTCAAGATTGACACAGATCCAAGCCAAAACAAGATCTAATGTAGCTGAAGAATACATTAGATTTATAGCAAAAAATTCAATACCTGTCGCTGTGACAGCTGAAGAATTACTGAGTGCTACACAGAAAGATACAGAACTGTGTGAGCTCATAGCTCACTTGAACAACACAGGCAACCGTAAATACAAGGGACCATATCAGAAACACCTGTCTGAAATGTCAGTGTATAAGGGCCTTGTACTGAAGAACTGCAGGGTTGTCATACCTACAGATATGAGAAGAAGAATTTTACAGATTGCACATGAAACACATCCTGGAATAGTCAGAACCAAGCAGATTCTTAGAGAGAAAGTGTGGTGGCCATCGATAAACACTGACGTAGAGACTTTAATAAGCAGATGCCATGCGTGTCAAGTCGTGTCGGAAAACCTGGCAAGACCTGCGCCGATCACCTCGACTGTATTACCTGACAGGCCATGGCAGAATATCGCCATTGATTTGTGTGGTCCATTCCCATCAGGGGAAAGTTTGCTAGTTGTCATCGACTACTACTCTAGATGGCCAGAAGTTGCTATCATGAAAAGTACAACGTCTGAAAATATCATTAGAGCTTTAAATCAGATCTTTTCAAGACATGGAATTCCTGAAACCATCAAATCTGACAATGGACCACAATTTATTTCACACACGTTTTCGGGTTATTGTCAAGAGAATGGTATCAAACACAGGAAAGTAACACCTTACTGGCCTCAAGCCAATGGTGAAGTTGAAAGAATGAACAAAAGTTTACTCAAGGCAATCAGGACAGCTAAGTTGGAGAATAAAAACTGGAAAGATGAAATTCCAAAGTTTTTGCTCGCATACAGAACAACGCCACACGCTACAACAGATGTGTCACCAGCAGAATTGCTAATGAATCGGAAATTGAGAACGAAATTACCAGAAGTATTGAAGAAATCATCAAACAAAACACTTGAGAGAAGAGATAGAGAAATGAAGAAGAAAACTAAAGATTATTCAGATAACCACAGAAGAGCTAAGGAAAGCAACATCCAAGTTGGAGATAAAGTTCTTGTAAGACAAGAACATGAAAACAAACTGTCTACAAATTACAATCCAGACCCATTTGATGTGGTTGCTAAAGATGGCAACGCCATAACGGTGCAGAGAGGTGAGCTTTGTCTGAAAAGGAACTCGGCCCACATGAAGAAATTCAATTCGCAACATGAACAAGGGGAGGGAACTCAAAAAGTAAATAGTGACCATCCTGAAGTACAAGAGCAGTCAAGTGTCACACCAGCACTGAGAAGATCTAGCCGAGCAAGGGTACAACCCAGAAGATTTGATGACTATGAACTTTATTAAATTGTTAATGAATGTGTAAGGTTGTGATTTTCAAGCAGTTCTAGTTTCAAGGTTTACTTTAAATTTCAAGCAGTTAGTATTAAATTAATGTGACTTTTATAGAAGAATAATTCTAGGTGATAGTGATTCGATTCACTCACCATGGACTTTAACCCAAGGAAGTTGAGTAGAAGTTATTCACATGTCACAAGTGCACACCAGAGACTTTAAAGTGTGACATGATTACAATTTCAATGGAGTAAGGAGTGTGTCATCTGTGAATATCATGGACTCTAAAGTTTAATTAAGCGAGATGAAACAGTGGAATTATCTTTATAGTGATATCTTGTAAAGTGTTTGGATTTTTATACTAGGCATTAAAGCTTAATCAATGTTAACATACATACCTTTATCAGAGTTTGTTTACATAATATTTAAAGTATACTTAATTATCTTTATCAGAGTTTATTAACATAATGTTAACTGTTAAAATGCTTAGCCAGGTTAGTTAAACTGTAGGTCTACAGAAAAGGAGGGATGAATGAGATGATCAAGATCAGAGTCATTGTTCTGAATGCTATGAGGTAATGATAGTCATCAATGTAAGGAGAGCAGACGAGTAATTAAAATACTGTGTTGTGTTGTAATGGGCTTGACCCAGTATCATTATGCTTAAATGCAGCTAGCTTAAATGCTGAGAATGGGGGGATGTTACAATATGAATGAGAATTTCCACTTTCTACCTCTTATTCTGAAGCCTAACGTCTGCCCCAGAAGTCCCACTCTTGGTTTTCAGTTCCAGTTTCAGAATGGCATCCAGTACAACTTCCGTTTGAATTCAAGTTTCAGAATGGCATTCAGCCGATCTTCCGTTTTGAATTCCAGTTTTAGAATAGCATTCATCCTAGTTGAGGTTTTGAGCTCCAGTTTCAGAAATGCAATCATTTCAGTTTCAGAAATGCTTTCAGCCCAGTTTTGGTTTTGAGTTCCAGTTTCATAATGGTATTTCGCCATTTGCAATTCATTCCCGAGATGAAATCGACGTAATGCAGGTGACACTATAGTGATAAGCTGAAAGAATGTTGAACATGACAGGATGCCCAAAATCTCTCAGGGCACTACCTGTACCTTTGTCTTATCTACACAGAAAGGAATGGGCAGAGTTGTATGTCCTTGCAACAGATGTGAAAACAAGTTAATCACCACTTAGATTTAATGGGTTTTTTTCTGAAATCAACTCCTCTCACATTTTTTGACGGAATTTTCTCAAACTCACCAGATGTTGTGTATATATAACTATAATGTGCATTTCGCATTTTCTTTCTGATTAGATTATATTTACAGAAGTTATAGCCCCTTGATTGACAATAACAGACTTTTGATTCACAATACCAGACTTCTTTCATTCTGAAATAAACTTCTCCCACATTTTTCGACAGAATTTTCTGAAACTCACCAGATGTCACTATATAGCCATTTATTATACGTATATCGCATTTGTTTTTCGATCGGATAATATTTACAAGAGTTAAGGTCCTTGATTCACGATACCAGACTTTCTTCACTCTTGGTGTCGTTCGTAGTAGAGCAGCCACCACACTGCGATCTATTGAGACTTAGCCTGTTACCCATGGATCAGTTATCCAAGTAGAATGGTATCGTCCAAAGAACCATAACTGATGTAATGAGCCATTCGCAGTTTCCATTAGCGGCGGGGGATCTTGTGCTCTCAGAGCTCTCTGGTTATATTAAAGAATGTCCTTCAGGCTGACACAAGTCATGTAATGTAGAAAGGTAACAACTGAACAACTGGCTAAAACAGCAAAAAACGTCATATTTCAAAACTGCTTTGTCAAAAGTTGCACTGATACATGTTGTAATGTCATTTTCACAAATCTATCGCCTTTTCTTTTTAGAAGATTGTGTAGTTCGTGCATCTTCAATCGTCGCTCCATTGTTCTCCAAACTCTTCAACATCTTCGATGAAACGTGCCCTAATGCATGGTATTTCTGAATGCGTAATGTGTCCTTTGAAGCGGACTCGCGAAAACACGACAACATGCATGCATGGATTCCTCGAAATGTTTATGGTGCAAATATGATAAATACTCTCTTCCTTATTATGTGTGCTTTTGGTGGCTTCAACCGGACTTCATTTTTACAAATATAACCAGTGTGTAAGGTACCTTTAAGTGGGCAATATTTCTACCCCGATGCAGCTGCAACTATACCAGAGAACGAGTATAAACATATTAGTAATCACATAGGACAAAACGTTACATTGTTTTTTTTCTATTTTCAGCCTTAGCAGGAAGATTGTCTGTCCATGGTAATCACTTCATGAAAGACGGGAAGAGGGTGTTTTTGTCTGGTGCCAACTTGGCCTGGATACAGTATGGCTATGACTTTGGTAATCATCAGTACGCGGGTACACGTGTCCAAACAAACATAGAGAAATACATCAAAGAGCTAAGCCAGGCCGGCGGAAATTCAATGAGTAGGTTGTCATGACATTTTGTGTGTGCCATAGCACATAGATGTTTCTAAAAGCCATGTATGTCAGACGACCGTTTTTCGCTTCCAAACGCTTGGAAACATGCGTTTTCTGAAAGATGTGTTGTCAAACGTGTTTTGCATCGGTGCATGCCACACGGCAACACTAATTTGCAGGCCTGCGTGTTGCCTCACCCGTTGCCGATGGATTTGAATCAATACGGATTTAAGTACAGCCCAAACTCGATATGTTTGATATACCTACATTGACAACTTCTTTTACAATGCCGTAAATACACATTCGTAGCTTGCATTATTGTTGTCACCATGTCAAAGTAGCCTTTACAAGGCCATAAATAAGAATTTCCTATGTATTATTCAGAGGGGAAGATCATGTGATAAAACGGACACTTGTCATTGGTTAACACTGAAAGAATTCTTCAAATATTGAGAGCAGGTCCAAATCTCCGAAGCAGCTTGGAACATGCTTTTGACAACATGTTTCGCAGTATGTAAACGGTAGACTACACTAGTGAAAACTAGTGTTTTCAAAACATGTTTAATGCAAAACACTAACGTCTGACACGGCCTTTACAGAAGACAGAACACATTGCAACAATTCATGCATAACTTTAAACGTTTTACTATTATGAGGTAGATTAAGTCGATATATCCATCTAATGGTAGGAATATTGGTAGTAGCTGTGTCAACTAAGGCAGTCACGAGTAAAGTCACTTGCTCAATGTGACACCTTTGACATTGTGACATAACTGTCACGTCAATGTCTCACTGTGAGGTTGGGCAAACCCTTGAAGGCCTGAGAGTTTCAGTGACTCAAGCGGGTAACCCATCCAGGTACAACCAGTGTTTGACCTTGCTTAACATCTCAAGCAAGCGACCTACGAGACCAACTCACGTCACGCGAGTAGTAGTAGTAGTAGTAGTAGTAGCAGTAGTACAAAGTAGTAGTAGCGATAATGTTTGATAATTGAGGCAAAGAATATTCACTCATACTACAAATACTCGTGGTGCATAGGTAAGCACTTAACGATCGATCGTCATTCACATCTTCATGTTCTGAAACATCAACGGATGGATCAATTAAATATCATATCAATAGTCACAGAATATGTTGTACACTTGTTTACAAGATTTATAAATACGACACTGAAACAAAATTAGTTCAACATTTATTAGCATGAAGTAAAATGGCATATTGCGAGAAATCCACATCTTGTGTCTTTTCAGGGGTGTGGGTTCACATAGAAGGCGCAGTATCTCCACATTTCGACAGCAATGGAAGGGTTACCGGCCTTGACACAGGTGGAACGTTTCTATCTGACATCAAGTCCATGTTGAACTATGCTGCTCAACACAATGTCCTCATCTTCCTCTGCCTGTGGAATGGTGCCCAAAAACAGACTTACCACTACAGACTAAATGGGCTGATCGTCGACACTACAAAACTACAGACCTACATCGATCATGCTCTTATTCCCATGGTTAAGGTATGCTTCAAATAGTTAGGCATAATGTCTAAAACAAGAAACTAAAATGATGGTCTGCACGTTTTAATGCTATAGAGAAGTTATGTCCTTTGAAGATTCCAATTCCTTTCACAAGAGCTATTATCTACCTCCAGTTACTATCTTTCTTTTTGTCTTCTGTTTGTGAAAATTAGGTTTAGCTAACTATTTACTTACTGTAAATTTATCCTTGTTTTATATTTTAGGCCGTACATAGAAAACCAAAAAGAAGGGGATCTTGATAATTATCAAGGTATATCTTCTGATCTATATGGTATTGACAAATAGGAATGATTTAATCATATCTACTGGGTAATAGGTGATCAGATGACCATTTTAATTACCTTGTGCATCACTAGGTAATCACAGCATGATTAGGTGGTGATGCATAAGGTCATTGAAAAGGTCGGGGTCAAATCATAAATTTGTATGTTGCGGCCAACGTCACTAATATCAGGTAAACCCAGAGATATGCATGCACGAATCCTTTACGCACGCTTCTAATCAGTCGACCAGTGTGAGTTTGACTCATTCTCTTCACCTCATCAACGAGAGCAACCGTCTGATCTGACCGTCTACTCCCCACACATACGATCATATCATTTCCATTTGCTAGTACCATATAGATCTAAATATGTGTCTTGATGATCATCAGTATCCCCTTCTTTGTTTTCTTAGAATTATGTTATATACAAGAAAAGTTACTGAAAATCAAACTTTACAAGAATGTTACCCAAAAAAACATTTTAATCCTTTGGAATGATGTGTTTCGTTGAATATACCCGTAGGCTTTGAAGGACAATCCAGGTCTGGGAGGTTGGGATATAATGAACGAACCAGAAGGTGAGCTGATTCCAAACGTCAGGAACGCCGATCCTTGTTTCGACACAACAGCCCTACACAACCAGGGACCAGGCTGGGCTGGAAGACTGTACTCCTACAATGACCTTCTCAGGTACGAGGTTTCTTTACCTAGGCCAAGGTTGTTTTAACTTATCTGCTTGCAGACTGTTGACGTTGTCCATTAACTTGTCGACGTCTCTGCCACAAATATTGACCTAATTTCATGAAACTTCATGATGTAATAGTTTAGGTTAGGACATGAACTAGTTTACCCCACGCAGTGAGCGTGGTGGGTCGGACTGAACGTGGCGTCAGCTTTCTTTGCGCCTCTAGTTAACTATGACTAATTCCATTTATTAAATGTCTGGATATACGAAACTGTCTTGAAAGAGAAAACGATAGAAAAGAAATTACCTTGATATGATATAGACACCTGATATGAAATAAACACCTTAGAAATAGACACATTGATATGAAATAGACACCGTGATATGAAATAGACACCGTGATATGAAATAGACACCTTGAAAATAGACACCTTTTATATGAAAGACACCTTGATATAAAATAAACACCTTGATATGAAATAAACACCTTGATATGAAATATACACCTTGATATGAAATAGACACATTGATATGAAATAGACACCTTAATATGACACCTTAAAATAGACGCCTTGATATGCTGTTGTAATCCAAAACTCAGAAGGCGGAAGAGCGCGTGTACACCTACCTACCCAGAATCAAGTTCAGCCCACCCACGGCCTTGTACCTGCGATGCTCGCATTCAGCGGTTTTGCCAACTGGCGCCCTCCTAACTCTCATTGCTGACATCGCCCCTGATGCATGTCAGCGAAACGCAGCATACATGTATTGCGTTGACTATGTATAATGCATGTTGAAGGAATATTTTCTCCCGCAGGTTCATTAACTGGCAGGCAGCAGCCATCAAGTCTGTGGACCCTCATGCTTTAGTAACAGTGGGAATCAATAATCCCAAATCCAGCGTCAATATGAAAGGCTTTTTCAATCA
>JAUELE010095608.1:0-14862 GCA_031471655.1 Diodora aspera
TCATCAATACTTTGTTTAGTTTTCATTTGGTGTTTGATCAAACAGGTGTATACTTTCTTTTGAGCACTAGTTTAGTTGATATAATTGACTGAAATGTCACGTTAAAATAAAATAAACAAATAAACAGGTAGAGCATCCAACCGGAAACGGAACCGTATATTTCTGTTTATTTCAGCCCGCGAGTGGAGAAACGCGGCCGCAGGCACGGCACAGGTTCCAGTCCGGGCGGAAGTAGTTGGAGTGAACACGGACGGCCAAAACAAAACTTTCCATCACATCTACGAGTTTGTGGGATTTAAAGATTATTTAAAAGATGAAACAGTTTTGCAGGTAAGAGAACAATTTAAATTCCATAAACTACTGTGTTTATGGATATGTACTGACGTCAAAAAGAAAGTATAGAAGAAAGATTGTGAGAGACTACTGAACAAATTCACAAATGCGTTGGATATACAAGAGATATCCCTTCCAGACTTGGAAGGTTTATCAATGAGATGATGTTAATCAAATAACACTCACCGAAATCCAAGCATCCTTTTGATCAACTATGGCATAAATACGTAATGGAAAATAATTAAAATCATTTGGTATACTTTCTTTTGGACGTCAGTATATATGATTGATTGCTTTCTTTGTACTGAAACTCATTAGTTCTTTCAGTTGTTACTCAGGGGTGTTAACCAGAACGCACAAGAGCGTTTTTTCTGTGTTTTTCTATTATTTCAATTTTTCTTTTGCTTCTCGGTTTCCTTGGGGGATGGGGTGGGGGTAATTTCTTCGGGCAAAATGGTCACTGCCCCTACCCCTATCTGAAAGTGTCCATACAGGGAAACGCAATTTAAACACATATAAACCAATTATCGACATGAATTTAAATTCCCTAAACTGTCACTGAATATTTCACTCCTTATTATATCCCTACGCCGTTATCCACCGGTTTCATAGCACTTTAATAAGTAAAGAAGAAGCTGTTTTCTGATATCGTCTTTTATATCATCCCATCCGATAACCTCTACACTTGAACTTGATACTTTCAACGGATGAATACAATCAAATAGTGCCGGGTCTCCTCATTTTCGGATGTTATGAGTCGAGCATTGAATACGAAGCTCACTTAATTATATTTATACGTTTTACCATGTTATCATTATATATATATTGTGTTTTAATGTGGAATGGACCATTAACTTTCAGACACCCGTAGGCGTAGCTTGTGTCAACAGAAAAGTGACGAGCAAAATGCCAGAACTGAAGTCAGCATTTCAATATAGGGCTGAGGTCAAAAACGTACATGTGGATGCAATTACAGAATATGATGTAAGTTGCTGCCGTGCTCTTACATGAGTCATTAATTACTTAATTAATTTGTTGATTTATTTTTAAAAAACTAACCAATATTAACTGTTCCTGTGTTAGTGACGTCATTCATAATTGAATTGAATTGAATTGAATTGAATTGAATTGAATTGAATTGAATTGAATTTAATTTAATTTAATTTAATAATTTCATGATCCGGGGGCGGTAGCGAGGGGGGTGGGAGAGGGAAAGACGGGACTCGAGCCCTCCCTCATCACTTTTTGTTGTGTAGGGGATGAACTTTGGGGTTTTGTTTAAATATGTTTGCTTTTCGGATCTTTCTGGCATTGCAATACCTGGAAACATCAACTCCCTAACACCCCCCCCCCCCCCCGGCTGTGAGTATCATTTGTTTCAACAGGTCTATTACGACTCTCTGTACAAGATTGTGCGATTAGATCAACAGAACACCGAGACTAAAAGACAGGTTTACGATTTCAATACAGGTGCGTAAAGAAATAATGTTAATTATGTTACGTTGTTATGTTGGGTATGTAATAAGAATGACAACGTCCACACACACACACACACACACACACACACACTCAACGATTACACATACTAGCGTCTACAGTTCACTGGGACGGTCTAGAAATTAAAGCTGGGGTGGGGGTGCTTGGGGAGCGGATGCGATTGGGAGTGGGGGCGAGGCAGCAAGAGTTTTGAGGTTTACATTTTCTACAATCCATATTGACCAGAACAAAACAATTTATTTCAACCATTAAGGAAGTGACCATTTGATTTTCCAGTCAATTTGGAGAAAATAGACTGCACGAGTTAAGAGTAATAACAAATAGATTTCAGATTTCATCATATTTTTCAGTTTATAATTATGAAATGTATCATTAAAATTGTTTTGCGCCATTCCTATTGAACTAAAGCTCCCACTTTTGACTACATTGTATTCCTGTTAATACTTAATACCCTGATTAAAAAAATGGTTCAAATGTATAGTTTGTCGGCAATTCTCTAAGAAAAAATAGATTTTTTTTTTCATGCCTTGAGATAAAAGAAATATACTGACGGGCAAAAGAAACGATACCAATTTAAATGATTTAAATTATTTTCCCTTTCGTCTTTGTGTCATAGTTGATCAAAAGGATACATGGATTTCAATGAGTGTAAATTGATTGACATCATGTCATTGATACAAATCCATAATCTTGAAGGGATATCTCTTGTATATCCAACGTATGTGTGAATTTATTTAGCCGTCTCTCAAAATCTTGGTATCGTTTCTTTTGCACGTCAGTATATTAAAACAATTTGAAAACACGGGGTCTTTATAAATCTCTACTTATAAAAAAATTAGGTTAGTTGTAACACACATGTAGTGTCGATACGAAATAGACATGTTTAGATCGGCTATTGGTCAGTCGGGGATATTTATAAATCTTTAATGTCAGTTAAGTCCTCTTACTTGTGAGGACATATATATACAAGAGATGGGAACACAAGCGTAAAATTTTGGATACTGTGTTAGCGTTCCTGAAACTAATGCTCTCCCAGAGCTCTGAAACAAAGCATTTGTGCAAGAATCATTGGTTCTACCAAAGGAGAAAAACCGCCAGTGTTCCGTAAATGACTTTACCAGGATCGTGAGAAAAACAATCATTGTCAATTTGACATCTACACGTTACGAAGTAATTTCACACAACATCTCATAGTACGCTTCCCCAAACATATAGTGTGTTCCTGTTCAACATATCAACAACAGTTCGCAACACGAGCCGTCTCCTCTGTGTTTGATGTATATTTCTTTTGTGCTGCCAATCAATGTAGATTGCACTTAGTCTATGCCGTCTGTGTTGCCGTCCATGTTGCATGGATTACACGTGCAACATATGCAGAAAATAATGTTCACGTCAGTTAAATGAAACCTTTTTAAAACAACATTGTAATCAGCTGATTTAATTTTTGTTTCATTTTCTTGTCGTTTTGACTGGTATAATAAGTTGTATATGAATGTATAAACATTTTACAAACATACAAACCTAAAGATATGTTTAATAGAAGCTTCGACGTCCACTGTTCAATTTCAGTAATCTGTAAAAGAAGAAAACAATGGTTAGTGTTTGTATGAGTTACTTTAAATTGCTAATTTAACCGTTTTGATATTGAAATATTTAGAAATAAATACATCGATATTGTTTACAACATTTAATGAATTTAGTTACTGAATAGTTTTACAAGAGTAATTTGTTTAAACATTCTGTTTAAAAATTGGTATCAGTTTTCCATTTTATTAAAGTTAAATTTTTTATTTTAATTTCGAACTAATTAACAGTTTTTATACAGACATTTCTGGGCGAGTGAGAAAAGATAAAAAGACTCGCTCAATTTATAGCACGCCAGATCTTCAGAGTTCAAGGGGTTAAATGACTGGTGTCAAAGCTATAAAATGATTGGTGGGCTATAGTCACGTGATAACTGTTTATGCTCTGAATCAGGCAAGCAGTGCTATGGGGTAAGTTGTTCTCGTAAATCTCACCGCAGATGTTACGGTTTTGTGAGATTTAGAAAAATGATGTTTGGTTTTATTTATAAAACGAAATGAAATATGTAAATGCTTTTAGAAGGATTCTGTTGATTACGTGTTTTAAAGCGTACAAGAAATCAACAAATGTTTATTGATCTCCTGTCGTTTAATGTATCCTCCCGAAGCTGGGCGGCATGAAATACGTTTCTACTATCGACACATTAGTAGCCGCCATATCCATGTATCGGAGATTGTATTAAATGTGACAATTTGAATTTCTGAGATCACAGTTTACGGCGCAATTTAACTTTTCTCCGTCACTGAACTTACAACTAAATATATAAATCATTTTCAAACGTAAAAATGTAGAAATTTTGAAATGTCATTACATTCCAATGCTACCGTTAATGTTGACAAGGGTGGTTAAATTTGACACATAACATTGACACCTCGCACTACATATAATTCAACAGAAAACAGACACCTAACTACGCATATTATACACTTTAAATTACGTGTTTCAAATGGTTAAATATGTTGCATAACAGCTCTTTTTCTGTTTTACAAAATGAATTGCTGTAGTAAAACATTGAATTGTGAAATTTGATTATTGTATGTCCTTAAAGAGAATTACATATTTATTCCTAAATGCTAAACATTGAACGATTGTCAAATGTAATATATGTGAGAATATTATTACAACAGATGACAGCATAACAGTATTCATGGCACCTGCAGGCAAATTTATTAGCTGAGATATGACATAAATCACGTCTGGTTTATGCTCGAGTAATTAACCCGTGAATCACGTGCTTACATCAAACTCAATGGGTTTGAAATTCACATCGCTCGTATATCACATGCACATTGGTTTCATGACGCCACGTTATAAAATTATGTTGACAGTTGCACATTTTTATTTCTATTTTTGATTCATACAACTTACATGCGCGAAAAATCTGGAAGACTATTAAAATATGAAGATTGTAAAATAAAAGGTAGGTAAATTAAATTCATCGATTCAAACTGGGAAAATACTGACAACATTGTATGTGCAGGGTTGAGTGACATGACGTGATTTATTGAACTTGTGATGAGTTGGCGTCTCAACGGCATCACGTGATCCAACCAATGAATGGAGACACGGCACTGTTAAATGATTTGGAAATATTACGCAAAAATTACACGTTGATTTTGTTCGTGATTACAGCGGGAGGTTCATAATAGCAGGAAGTGGAAATAAACCGGGGTAAATTAGTTTCATCATGGAAAAAGTGCATTTGTTTATAACACAAAGACGTGACTCCCGACGTTGATTTCTAATGGACAAAGTATCAACTCTTTCCTTAACTGAATCTTATTAAATTAAAATTACGCCTTAAATAAAAACAATCTTAGGTAAAACTATTTTATGTTGCTCTATAAATTGTTTTTGTTCGTGTGTGTGTTGAAACCATATCTGCAGTAAATTTGGCTGAATTTATTAACAAAACTGGAAAGGAAAAATATTTTTGTTTACAAAACAACTGAAAGGACTGAAATTTATGAAGACGAACTACGTCCATATATTTCTGGATACAGATAAAGTAAGGTCACGTGTATAACATAAAACTGACTCATTTCAATTTCTCAATTTCGGAACTAATTTTAGGTCTAAGCTGAAGGCATAAGACGTTCAAGAATGAAATTTAAAATTAGCAACATTGGAACAGAACCTGCAAAAACATTGAGTAAAACTACACCTCTAAAAACCGTCAGAAAAATCCATAATCGAAAAACACATTTGCCTACCGCATTGAAATGAGCGGATATCCCTCATTGATCGTAACGACAATACAAATTTGACTGAAAGCAGAAGGGGGATGAATTCCCCATCTACCCCCAAACTTGTGATCCGCCAGGCGATATGACGGGGGGCCAGACAGACATTTGGATGCGGTTGAATCGTTGCATGATTTATTCGGTTTCTTTTAGCGTTTTATATGCTTAAACGACGGGGGCAGAAAGAAACATCCCTTTGATCTTATTGCTAGCTTACAACGGCTTCTGACTTTGAATAGCGCAAGCAAACAGTCTCATGTGTCAAAAACATCAAGACTTTTGCCCGACGAATACGACGCCTGGCTTTGTGCTTAAAGTGTTCTGAGTTGCACAGTTTTGAATTCCGAGCTCTCGAGTGAGAAAAAAGTAGCCAAACGAATAAGTAGAAGATGTGGTGTAAACATATCAATGCTCGCTTGAATTTTGGAGCACCGTTTCCGATAAGAGCTCTGCACCAATAACAGTAGCACTACTACTACTACTACTACTACTACTAATAATAATAATAATAATATGATGGCGGCCAGGAGATTATAATAATAATAATAACAAACGCTGAAAGTGTCAAACCTAATTAATATGAACACTTTTGCATGCTACGGTATTCTATCTGCCACCACTTGATTATTCCAAGATTGTTTTTCTTCTTTTGAATTCAACAGTCAGCTATTGTCACAAACAATTCCCAATAAATATTCTATAAAATTATATGCACGCAGAAACGTGACGCTGAACGCATACTTTCAAAACACGTGTTCGTTCCTTGTGTTTTTCTTCATTGCGCAAATTTTAGTCAAACTTGCGGGTACAAATATTTTCCCAGCGCACTTTATAGTCTTCTTTACTTCTAAGACAGCAGTTAAATATCACTTAAAATATTTATTTATATTCTTTTGCCATAATAATTGGAAGAAAAGTACAGATATTGGCTTGTATGTTATCAATTGGAATTAATACGAATTGTTCATGCTAATGTTCTTTCAAATTGCTTGTTGCATGTGCAGATGCGAATGAAACATTTCCAGTTTCAGATCTTATATTTGTTTTTTAAAATAATGTTCGTCAATGCTATTATAGCTAAGCGCAAAAATAAATGAATTTTCAGTTTGAATAAAAGAAGATTCCACAATTCCGGTATGTTACCGTAGCTGTAATATTTCACGGATTCCCGACAGTATTAATTCTCCGGGGCCAGTGTATTAGACGATGTTTTCCTATATTTTATGGGATCTTTGGGGTCCTAATGATAGTAAATCAATTTGAACTGTTGGTGATTTTCAGACCTCTGTATTGATCGCTCAGTGTAAACCGACTTCAAGCCGACGAAAGCTGGTAAACGCTGTATCGATTAATTGTATTAGCTGTTTTGTGAAATAAACACCACTGGATTGATTTGATAGCGACATCGGCACTTAGAAATTAGATTAGAGAAATACTTATCGAATTCGCTCCAAGTTTTTTCTCTCTTTCTCGGATAGCGAAGCGGAGAAATCGTCATTTTAGAAGCTAATAATTATCATTGAAGTGTGCCCTCAGCAATATCAATGGAATTGATATGGACATATTTATAATTTATAAAAATATAATAATACGTACATTCAGAATGCGCATACGTTTGAGAGAAAATTTTATTTCGTTTATCAAATGCTTTCATTTTCTTATAAAGTTTCAACAAGCTAACATTTTTAATTTGAATATTCTGTCCAAACGAATCCCAGTAGAACTAAATGGCTTAATTTATAAAATAGGTTTTCTGTCATCAAAAGCAGTATCTGCCTTTTTGCATTATTTTTGTATTTTGAGACGAGAATAAAATTATTATTTGTACAGAAATAAACAACATCTCACATGACTTAATAAATGGCTTTGTCTTTCAATAAAATTCCAATTTTCGTTGAAAATGTAATAACTAATACATTCAAATATAAGAGTAAATTACAAAATATGAACATATAAAATTGTAATTTTGTTTCAAATTGGACTTCTAATCTCAAAATTCCGCTCAGGGCAATAGTCTGGTGTGTGGACATGTTTTCGTTTGTCTAAGAACGTGTTTATTTTATGAGGAACGCTTTCATAATTAACGAGACACGGCGCGTCGTGTGGGAATACAGTGGAATATAAGTGTATTGAAGACTAGGTCCTTACAAATACATTGTTTTCGCTAGATTTCATGTATTAATACAAATCAGAATGCCACAGTCACGCACGTCAAATGTTTACACTATAAAATCGAATGAAGTGTATAATATGAAATTATCATCCTTAATATAATTTGTTGTTTAATACATTAATTTAATAATAAATTAAGTCAGATAAATTTGAAATTTAAATAAATAAATGCTGTGTATTTTTTGCTAAATAAATTGTTTTCAACAGTTGAGAAGATCCCGCGGGGTTTCCCAGTAATAGCAGGGTTTAACTCAACTATCCGAGGTATTTGTTTAATTGAGACGCTCTCGGACTTGACAGCGAGGCAACCTGTCTCCTTTCATCAAAATCGTCTGTTTAACAAGCTCCGAGAATGAAAAATGTACAATCAAGTGCCAGAGGTATTTTTGACAAAACGTCCCGAACCATACAAAATGGCGATGCCTCGCTGTTGGCGTGGCAGGAAGATTGATTTTTCACACTTAAAATACGAGTGAGCTTTCCCCCCTCATTTGAAAGCAACAAAGGCTAGCGAAGTACACTGTTTGGTGGATACTTGGAAATTGACCACAGATTAGGAAAAAGTGGCCACCGAAGTAAGTTATTTTCTTCTAATTGTGTCCCCCTCGCTGCAGACATAAATAACAAATTTGACAGGTCAAATGTTTAATGGACAACAGGAAAACGATTTTATATTAGTTTGAAACATATTTTTAAATTATTCTTATTAAAATTAAAAGCGTATTTCCTTTGAAAATTGAAACAAATGTTTATTAAACACTGTATAATAGTGTTGCACGATATTATTTGAAACTAATTCTGAAAACTAATTCATTAATGTTTCATTTGAGTACAATCTACAGAAGGGGGTTTCTTGAAGAAGTTGCTAAAATTAAAATGTTATTTTTCTACCAGAGTGCTTTCTCATTCTAATTGAAAAATCAACGGATTTCTGTTGTTCTGTTCAATCCTAGTTGACTTTAAATATTAACTATAACATTGATGTTTAAATATTAGAATCAGCGGGTAATAATTTCGCTAAAAATAATGGTACTAGTATATTAGAAATACATTGCAGGGCATCAAACAGGCGCTATTTCGTTAGCACTAAAATTTCCGAACACACCCCCCATTTCCGAAACAAAGGTCAGTGTGATTCTCTTTTAAATTAAAACTGGTTTAGAAGTAAATAATGCTGGTTACCCCTACAACGTGCTCACCACGACGGATGTATTTGTACTTATCAAAATGAGACAAACGCCAACCTACTCTGATATTGCTAAACTTAAAAATATAAAGGCATTTGCTTTGAAATCAGATTACTATGTAAATTTAAACTGTAAGCTGTAATACACCTTACCTCGGGTAGAATTTGACATCTAACATCCAACATGTTATATTCACCGCTTCCCCGCTCGAGGATCACAGCGGAACTGGGCACGCATAAGCTGCACGACTTTGAAGTGAAGCTTACCATTGTACGCGATGTCGTTGATTTACTGCACAAGGCTCAACCGTGTTTCTTGGAGCCCAGTCGATAACAAAATATTCCCCGTGTAAAATACGCGTTATCATCATCTGTGATTTATGACGGAATCAAAGGGAAGTCCCAACCGCCAACACTAAAACTGCATTAAATCTGGTCGGAGCAATCGAGACTTTTTTCCCACCAAATGTTCAAATCCGGGGAATCCAGCGGGAGTTTGAAAACGTGCAAACCAATCTTATCTATCCGTGTCCCATTGAAACGAAATTTATTTGCCTCGAAATAGATTTTCTAGGGCGAGGTGCAGAGATCGCTTGGCTTAATTTTCATGGCCCTTTATTGTGAGAAGACTCAGTAAAGCGGTTGAAAGCGGGCCCAGAAACCTTAGCAAATAATGATAATCTGGAGACATTAAACCACACGCGGTATTCGCTGTGTAGACAATTTGCATTGTCTCCCCTTCCTTCAAACCATCGGGGTTATTGTTTCCTTGAGAGCTTTATTGCCCTCGTAAAATCAATTCAAATGGAGTAATGTAATTAAGGGAGAATGTCCTCCTTTGTACAAAATTTCCTTTATTATTTATTCCTTTTCTTTTGCAGAGACACCGATCCTGAAGCTATATAGGGCGTGGCCCTTCTGTGCAGGGGACAGTGTCCATTGTAACTGCGAAGTCGTAGAGAAGACTGGTCAAGAATGGAAGGACCAACCATGAGCAGCTATATACCAAATTCCTACAACACTAATCTAGATCCTTCAAATCTCAGTTCGTGCAATGGAGGACAAATTCACATGTCGCCGAACTCTGGTTACCCCTCAGTTCGGCAGTTACAGAACTATTCTTATTCAAATTATAATGCCCAGTCGATGTATCCAAGATTTTCCAATTATGACAGATTGGATATCAGATCTATGGGGAATCATCCCCATTCTGACTTTTACCGTGCAAATGATGGCAACGTCCAAGGCACCGAAAATTGCCGACAGTACGTCAGTGATCGTGTACCGGAACCGGAAGTCGCTGATTTTACCAGCTGTAAGGTGAACGGCCAACACGGGTATAATGATAAAGAGGTAGTGCCTGACTTACAGCAATCAGACTCGCCAAGCCCCTCCCCTCAAGGATCAGAGGGTTACCCTCAGAATGATGGGGGTGGGGACCCTGGCAGTGACTCAAACTCTACCTCTGCACTTCCGGTTTATCCATGGATGCGAAGTCAATATGGTGAGGAACATATGCCCTTCAGTATATATATATATTCAACGGAATAAAATAAGTACAGTGTTTTAGACGTTTGTCCAGTAAGGCATGAACACCCATTCAACGACTAAACAAGGTTACGTTCTCTGATGTGGTGTCACTAAGATAGAATAGGGCCCTAGGAACCTAATGCTTGTCGTACAATGCGACTAAAATCGAGATCTTTTGCTTTCACTTTCATTTCTATCCATCATGTTATGAACTATCTTTTTCCCTCGGTGTTCTCCTTGCACATTAAATTACCTATGGCTTAACTATTGTCCTTTCAACGTAAACCACCATCTCAACTCATGTGGAGGCATCTGGATCTATGGAGCAGTTAGCTGATGAAATGCGAAGTCCAAAACCTGTAGGCGTGTCCAGGTGGACCAAATATCAAACTAAACATGACCACCTCGCTGACCACTCCTATAGTAAAATAACAACAATTAGATCAATTGCAATCACTATTTGATAGACTATCAGTATCACTGAGCATTTCCAGTAGCTTAGTGACAATAAGTGACAACTGGCTGCATATGCAACGCTTTTGAGCCAAAAAGTTATAGTTCCACAAAAACAACATCGTAACGAGCCGGTTATGAAGCCGGTGGGAGCGGGGCAGGGCTGAACCCTTTAACCTTTGGAAAGGTACAAGAGCTTCGCAGTACAACATTAATAAGGAGATAGCATCCATATATACAAATTTGTTATTTATCTCGCAACTTGTGTATGGTACTTAAACCAAAGAGGTCCCCGACTCATCTTCCAAAATCAATATCTTCATTCAAAGAAAACTTCCGTCAGACATGCGCCAATATCTACGCTACAACATATACTGACGATCAAAAGAAAGTACACCGATCAGTTTTGGGGAATGATGAAAAAGGCAAAACCACCAAGTGATGCCAAACTTAATTCGAAGGTATAAGCATCTAAAGACATATCAACTCTGATATAGACAATAGTCACCATTAAAAATCAACAGGATCGTTCTCAAACAGTATTAGGGGTAAATTGCTTATGACGAAAAATAGTCACAGTGGCGGTATACTTTCTTTTGATCTTCAGTATATATCTTCCACACTTTTAGACAATTTTTTACAAAACATTTCAGTGTTGTTATTGGAGAAATCAATGAAATAAAATCGGATCTCGACTTACATCGAAGAAACTGAGGGTTCATCCGAGCTTTTATTCCCGCATGGTTCGATGTGTCCTAGTATGTCTCATATAATCAATGTCACGGGGGAATTTACGATCATCGGTACTGCCATTACAGACGTCAGGTTGCGATTACCGTAATGAAAATACTATACACTCCATTTAAACCCGAGTCTAATACTCAGATATCAACACGCCCACCGTTCTCAGCTGTCCACAGCTTTTCTCATGCAGTGTCTTCTGAATTTTGATAATCAGTATCTCTCTGGAACATTAGAAGAAATATAATACTATATTTTGATCATCGCGAACCGCAAATTTGTGATTTAGCCGCGGGGATCTCCTTTTAGATCCCACTTGATACTTAAATGTGACTCCGTGGAAGACGTTTGGTTTATAGTTTGTTATATACTGATGGGAAGAAATAAGGTTACGTTTAATTGGAAACATTGTTCCTTAAAATATCACCATGTTTCACTGTCAAGTGGTCATCCGATGACAGGATGGACACACCAGATACTGACAATTCACGTGATCCATGGCTGATTGAAATATGCGAGATATATTTAAAATGCATTGTGAGTAAAACATAATAACTCGTAATACTATATATCTCCGATCCCTTATTTATTTCCATTAGTATACTTAACGTCTCTCCAATCACCTTCATCATGCAGTTTAGATATGAAGGGATCATAGGTTACATACGATCGTCTCTTTAAGGACACAAGCATACGATACAATATTTTCTTCGTAATTTCAACTGAATTGCAAGACAAAATCCAAGATATCATGATAGAGTTTCCAAATTTGTCTATAAGAATACCAGGTTTATGTAAAACTCCAGTACATACACCTCTATTTAAATTTCTATCTTGTTGACAAAATTTGGCTTTAAAATATTCACTTTTGCCGAGGGGCAGATGTGATGTTTTTTTCGGGGTGGAAGTGGGGGTTAATACTAATAAGGGACCGAGGCAGAAACCCTTGGCAACTGGCACTTTTGAGGCCCCCAGTGAACAGTAAAAAAAAATCACCATTCACTTGAACGATTTACACATTTTCCCCCCACATTGGCAAATTTTGGACTCCCCCACCCATCCATGTTGTCAATGATTTATCTATAATTGTTCTTCTACTGACGGCAGGATAAAATTTGTAAGGTCAGCGACCAGGTGCCGTAAGCTGGCATGAATTTGTTTGATATTTTCCCAGGCATGCGCACTGATGTCATAATTGCAGTACACAGGTGTAAACTGTTTGTACACAAGTGACAACTCTGACTGGTGTTAGGTCTCGATGTCGCTCAAAACTGTCATCATTTCCTCACAGTTTAACCGATTACATTCACAAAACTTCAAAACTCGTATAAGTGTCTACTGAAAACACCAAAAACCTATATTATAATGCATTCTGCTGTCGTTTTCACTTCAAGGAATCGCCAACTTTGACATGTTTTACGTGATCTACTTGTAGCCTCGAGCGGGGAGTTGTAGCAGGAAGTCGTGTACAAGTTGTCTCCCTTTAGTTGGTTATAAATTGCAGCAGGCAAATTCATGGCAGTGAACCATTTTAGCTGTTTTATGTCTTAACGGTAAAATAAAATACATACCTTGTATGTTGTCATACAGAATTTTGAAGTCAATTACAGCAAGAATGATTCTGAATTTATCACCGCACTGTAATCGCTTGTATTATAAATGAATGGCGAATTCAATAAATTTCAACACTTTCAAGTTTCTTGTTATAATACTAAAATTAATATGACAAATATGTTTTGGTCAAATATCCGAACATGACATTGTGCCAAATAATGATGGATCTTTATATTTAGTTTTGTTGCCTGTGCAAGACTTATGAATTATTAAGAACGATTTTTACTAGTTTTCAAATGAAAACCAGAGTAGTGGGGTTGAATATACAGGGTGGCATAACCGGCTCGTTGGAAGCACTTTTAGACGGGTCCGGAGAGGGTGGGAGCCTGGGCAGGGCTGCTGTCCGGCTGTGGGCATTACGTACTGAAACTGCGAGTGAGCACATCCGAGGTCAGCGAAAACCGGTTTTAGCCATATAAGGTCCGGTCGTAGAGGGTGCTGCCTTAACATATAGTGTACAACCACGAAAATTAAATTTAAAAAAAAAATATTAATCGTAAATAATAGGTTATAATTTTGATTATCTTCTCAGAATACAATTTAAATATGTGCATGTTTTGTGATTATGTTGCCAAGTAATATGGAATCAACTTTTTTTTTTATCATGGACGAATCAGTTGATTTCCTAAAGTTTGGTGGAGAGTTTTCCATTTTGTAGCAAACCAACAGATCGATTCACGTAGGCTGGGTGTTGAGCAGTACAGAATCGCTCGTGTTGGTGTAAGGGGGATAACTCCTGCGAGCCTGGCTGCCATTACGATCGCACTGCAGGGGATGAAATGTATACATCACAAGTTCTAAACTGTTTATTTTCCTGCACTAGGGATGCGTATAGTTTTACCCAAACACATGCCAACGCGGTAACTAATAGTTTAGACAGGAATAGAATCCTTCCGGAAAATCTTGTCATGCTTGTGTTCATTAACGACAATTAAATATATTGTTTTCTTTTACTTTAAAACTATACCTCTGCTTTAAGGTAAACTTTACTCAATTTTAAAAGAAACACTTTTTCTGCAGGATTGTGGTTGAAAACTAGTAATTCATCAAGATTACTCTTCATTTGTTTGCCAATAAGTGTACTGTGGTTGTCATATTATGTCCAGATGAAATTTATATCATTTTTGAGGTTTGACAATTAAACAAATGTAGCCTGTGCACATAGATCTACATGTATACTGATGTTTACTTTGTGAAAGTGTGTATATTTGTGCAATATATTATATAATTATTTCTATTTTTGCAGGTCCCAACAGGAAACGAGGACGACAAACATACACACGCTACCAGACCCTAGAACTTGAAAAAGAATTCCATTTTAACAGATATCTTACTCGGAGACGCCGGATCGAAATTGCGCATGCGCTGTGCTTAACTGAGAGACAGATAAAAATCTGGTTTCAAAATCGACGCATGAAATGGAAGAAAGAAAGTAAACAAATCGATATGTTGGGGGGTGAGGGAAGAGACTCGGATAAAGAGAAATAAGTGTTGGCCAAAGTGAGGGGT
>JAUELE010095719.1:0-14851 GCA_031471655.1 Diodora aspera
CAGGCAAAATATTTTACTAAAGTACTGCTAGAAATAAAAATAAAATGAATTTTCCACATAAAATCCCTTTATCTTATAGTTACTCTAAAATGTAAAAAAAAAAAAGAAGAAAAATGTATGCATGGCGGGGGATATTGACGACAATGTCTTCTTGTTCATATTACGTTGGGTCTTTCCGCAACAGTGTTATCAGTTAAATGGTTAGCATCATTCGGAATTGTTCGGTCATTTCAGGGCAGGTAGTGATCTTTATTGACGATCTATTTGTTGGATTTGTTTTGTGTGTTTTTTTTGCTTTGTTACTTTGTTACACGTAAAGAACAGTCATTATTTCATACAAAGATTTTCCTTTATGATTGTAAAACTGGTGTGATTTAATCATAAAACAACTTATGTTTAAATCGAATCGAAATATTCAAGATCGAGTGACAGAAATCGAAAATCGAATTGAGTCGAGGAGTACGTACCTGAATCGTTGCAGGCCTAATCAGGATCCAGTTTTAAATCAATTCCCAACTTTTTTGATTTTACAGATTTCAAAAGCTGAATTTGATGACGAGTTTGCAGAAGGGCAGTTGGACAGTGATTCAGATACATGATACACAGAATCTCCTCCCAAAGCCACTGTGATATGGAACTCTCTACATGGGAGACTGAAACTATCTGTGAGAGACTACTTCCTCTTCATTCAGGGTTAATCCTGAGAAACGTCAAGCACTCGGAGCAACCTTTGTTTCATAACATCTCCGACATGACTGGATTGCTGCTAGTCAGGAGTGTTTTCAAGTCGGAAGTTTCCAAGAGTGAATGTACCCGTCATCAACATGGCAGTTTCTATGACAACAAAGGCATGTGGATGCCCTTATTCAAAAATAAAAATGTTTGAAGAAATATTATTGTTAAATATTTGCAAGTAGTTGCAAAATGACCGAGTGTCAGTTTTGTGATAATTACTTGCTTTAACTGATCCCCATGTACAGTATGTAATAAACATATATCATGTAGTTCTTGTGATTATTCAACTCTATTCTTGTCCCAGAGATTGCTGGTAATGTAACTGGAGGAACTTCGGATTGAAACCTCAAGACATGACAGCATGATGGAAGAGGAACAGGTCCTGGGATTATCCTTTATTTCAATCTCCTCGGTGAAGCTCGGGTGCCTGTGTGTATCACCTGCTCAAACAGCCCCAATAACAGTTCCCCTAGCATCCCGTTCAGCAACACAGTCGGTCATCTGCAGGCTGTAGATCATCCAGGATATAATTGACTCCTGTCTCCATCCGTCAAATACCCTGGACTCATTTTGGAAAGTCCCAAAATGCTAAATATAGACATCCAATAAAATGTCACATAACTGCATGAGAAGTAACTCTTCATAAATTTAAACACATAAACGTCTTTACTTCCTGTAGTGTTAGGAGAGACGGTGCCACATGATTGAACGCAAGCTTTCGCTGTAGAAGCTTCACTAATTGGTCAAACTGCACACCTCGAAACGATCATGAATAAGAGTGAGTCCAGGGTATTTGACAGATGGAGACAGGAGTTAATTATAGCCTGGATTGCAAGGATGGCTGTAGATGTAATACACCAGAACTTCCATGAATAGTGTTCTCTCCAAGATACTGCTAGACCGGGACAAAATCATCTTTTGTAAACTCCTTTAAATGCAAGGTAAATAAGTACACTCAAAGCCATTAAGAACGTGATCTGGAATGAAGCACCCATTACCCTTTTAAGCAAATTTAGAAATTTATTTATATGCCAATGGTAATGTGTTAATCTGCAATAAATGATGTTCGAATTTCAAACCACCTTTGATTTATGTTGGAGAGCTGAAAATGCAGTCATGAAAACTTAATTGTGTTTTTATTGACAACTAAAATTAAGAATCTAGTGTGTAGTCTTGTTGTCAGGTTATTAACCCTTTTAGCACACTGCCAATTTACAGGAATTAGTCTGGAACAGGAAGGTGCACAGAGGCATCTTCAGCAACTTTTACAGTTGAGATCTCGGTTAATATGTGAAGGATTCTCACCATTCTTATTTTGCCACTGAGATCTTGTATTGTAAGTCCACTTATTTTTATCCGAAACAGGCTCGGTCCGCCCGTGTTTTTTTGTTCATCCGTCCCGAAATCATTTCCGGAGCAGAGCTCGAAAACTAAGAGAGGTTTATTTACAAAACTTGGTACATACATCCTTCCTATACTGTAGATGTGCCTTTTGCTATTTTGGATTTTACAAAATATTAAATTGTTCTGTTTTCATGGAAACAAAATTGGACTTGGCCTCAGACAGCCCGAAATCATTTGTTCACAAAACTTGGTACATATACACATGAGCATTACTTAAGCACCACCCAAAATAATTGCTGATTGCAACCAAATGGGTTCAAACCAAAGAACCCAACCAACGATATTTAAATATCATGGGTTATTATAACGGGTTTATAACCAAATCTCTAGTTTCCATATTCTGAATGACAATTGCATTGAGTTGAACACAATCATATGGCATGAAAATGGGTGGTGCTTAATTAATGCTCATGCGTATATATATATATATTTAGAGGCTGTCCGCAGCAAGTAGCTATGTTATATATTATATCTTTGAAATAGTCCTGTGCTATGACTGTGGAATCAATGTTTTTTCTTTTTTCTCTCAAGTTTTAGACAAGTCTAGTTTCTTATTAAAGCAAGTCTAGGCTCCTTGATATGAAAACAGCAGAGGAGAGATTGCCCCTTTTCAGTAAAAAATAAAATAATGAAAACTGCAGTTGTTTTGCGGATGGATAAACTAAAATCCAGGTACCCCTCTGAAAGTTAAATGGTTGCTCTCTCAGAACTAAAACAGCAGTGCAACTTTTTACATATGCCTTCCACACTTAATATGTTATCAGGGTGTGGCGGTTTTTAACACATGTATTACTGCACACACTAACATAATGATGGTGAATGTAAATTTATGTGTCAAACATGTACATGTACTCTCAAAAAAACAACAACGTTTCTTTCAAGAATATGCTAAATACCAGTGCAGCTCGTCATATATTTAAATATATCATTTACAGGCATAACATGCTTTACGTTGGAGTCTACTGGAATGCATACATTTCTAATAATAAAACACTGCTTTAATCTAGATACCGTATTTCTTCCAATAAAAGCCGTATTTCTAAGAGCAGGGGGCAGAGATGATGCTTCTATCTGAGCCCGCCTCATGCTAAAACGTTACAATGGGATTGTAAAGGTTGATCATCCAAACAAAAACGAGAAAAGGAGCTGAAAGTAATAAGGGCCGGTTCTCCAAAAGTATCCGGGGTCTCGGCACGCTTTTAAAGCAAATTTTAGGGTATCTTTTTAGGGGAAATACAGTACACGTTGAAAAGTTTATAATAATGCTATAGTTTCCATATAATACACAATTTTAAATAGAAAGGAATATGTTGTTGTATTCCACAGTTCTAACGTTTCCGAATATGAATCAGTGCTATAGAAAAGACGATGATTTAAAGCTACACATATTTACTTAAAATGGAACCACTGCACATATAGTCGTGGTGGTATTAATTTTGAACAAGCATGATACTCCGCTCCACACGATACTGACAGGCAGCGGAATAAACCAAGAACAAGATTGAGTCAGTAGTACATCATTGCTATTATATGAATCAACATACAGAGTAGATAAATCACATTTTTAAACAAACGCTTTGCAAATGTACAGCGTGAAGGAACGTGAGATTAAATACAATATATACAACCGCTTATATTTTACTCCTGTATGTCGGATATCTCGTGATCAATAGAAATACCCATGTTAAGTTTTACAGGAGTAGTGAACGCGCATGTAGGGATGTAGCCAGATCATGTAATCGGAGAAGATAGTGACATAAACAAAGTACAGTTGAAATTGCTATATTAATAGTTCTACTTAACAGGCCAAAATTCAGAGGAGGTAGCGTCACCCTGCCTCAATCTAGGTATGACATTCGTACGGATATGCAAATAGGGCACACCATCAGTCTCGTTGTTAAAGCAGTGTTTTCTGATGTTGTTATGTTTTACTTTATTTAATATACTTAGCCCAACTATTAAAGGGTTAATCCGCGGAATACATATATGATACTTTTGAAACTATGGTTTTCGTAGCAGATAGGTGAAACATTCATAATGATTGATAATGCTTGATGTTTGATGTTTTATGTAGCGACTTGCTGAAACAAAGTATGCTAATAATTATTTTAAAACTGACCAGAAATGCGAAAAAACACCTAAACGTACGAGTATATAAAGCAACGAACAAGCGTAGCCTTCTTGTCATACAACTTCACATATCCTCTGTTCATTTTACAAAATAGACACTTATCAGTATAACTCAGTTACTGTTTTACCCATCATAATTAATGACTTTGGACAATTATATGTAGGCCATTACACCGCCCCTTCAATAGTTGGGCTGAGTATAATTTATATCCGGTGAGCTATATGGTTGATAGGGATACATGATGCTAATCCGCACGTACATTGATGACTTACTCGTTTCCCAATGCAATGAATTTAAGATTTAACAAACTTGTATTAAGCTGGACTAATGATTTGTTTTCCAACTCAACTCTAAAATATGGTGTAAAAGTAAATTACAATCTTGCTTTTAAACAGAATTAACCCTTCTTCTGCCAGGGAAATAAGTCCTGCATTTCTGTAGCAAGCCCCAAGTGTTTTTCAACTGAATGCGTTTATAGGAAGTACTGATGAGATTGTTAAAATAACATGTAGAAAGATATTGGATTTTTCTCACACATGCTGGCGATTGAACCCGCTAGGGTGGTGTCCCAGTATGGAGATAGTCATACTAGCCCACAGTAGCAGAAGAGACACATTTCTCTGCAGTAGTCACTATTTCTACGCGCAGTGATAATGTGGTGCACTGTCCAATGTGATATCACCATTGGTTCACCGCATCATTGCATCCAGCTCCCCACTGGTGATGAGGACTTTCCTCCTGCACTAAACTGACGAAGGTGGGCATATGGCTGCAACATTGTCGATTCCCACTATAAATCTATTTCACCTCACCTCAAAGAGCGTTTACGACTTTTCAAGACAGGTTCTGAATTTCAGTTAGACTTGAATAAACCCTGTCAAGAACATTCAATAAACTCTTGTTTTTTAGATTTCAAGTTTGAAATTATATTTCCCATGTATACTGGTCAACATTGTTGACATTTTAACTGTACCATAGAATAAAACATTAAATGTACGAGCATTTACTTATTCATATAACTCTCATATACACAGCAAATTGTTGTTCCATGCATTGTTAATGTTGCAATAAAATGTCCACCACTGTAAAAATCGAAGGTCATTAATGTCCTTGGAACACGTTTCATCTTCGATTGATCCCAGCAACGGATCTCTGATTGGTCGTCACGTGTCCAGATATTTAAGTGGTGTGCACAGTGTAAGAATTGTCTTGTCGGAGACAACGGATGTCAATAAAATGATGAAACGTCACTTGTTAAACTGACACGTAAGAACTTGGTGCAGCGTCTCACACTTTGGTGTCTTTTCCATAAATGACATTTTCAATAACATAAAACAGAAAAAATCTTCTTTTGTTGAACAGCTACTTTTGCAAACGAATATGATATCCACTCAAAGTATGTACATCCATGTTTGTATATGTTGGTGGTTTGGTCACAAGAACACCATTCTTGACGCAATCGTTAGTGAACACAACACGACAACAGAAATTGAACATCCAGATTTTCCTGCATGGCTTTTATAATTCACGGATCCAGTACCATAGACTCCTGCAAAAGAAATTTTCAAATCACGATAACAAAGTAGCACGCTGCTAGTATTATCAAATTCGTATTTCACTATATAAGATATGAAAAACACCCAATAGAAAAAAATGATTATAGACGAACAGTCATTAATGCAGCACTATATACTCTTCCAAGATAAATAAATCTCGTGTTGCCAGTTCCTTTTATGATGTCACAAAATAGACAGCACTGATTTAATGTCCGACATAAAATGATATTTCAGTGTTCTTGCTATCACGAAAGGTCACGTGATATCAGAATATCAAGAAAGTCTGGAAGACCAAACATTCTATTCAGAAACTGTTTGAGAAAAAGATTGTAAACCCTTTGCCAGGATATTATTTTGAAGCCTCATCAATTGTATACACTTACAATGGATGGGAACTGTAGACAATGCTATGTACACTTTCATACAATGAAATCATTTTTCGAATTAACGGGCGAGTTATGCCAAGCACATGAAAAGATAAGGTATCAATGTAATATTATATTTTTAGTTCTTTAATCAGTAAACTTTCGACATTGGTGATAAGACATGTCATTCTCAGGTTATGATTCAAGTCTAGTTTTGCAAACGGTCCATACAGACACTTTTCTATTTCCAAGATTTCGTTAACGTTTCGACGTCTTTGATGTAAATGGGGTCGACCTTTTGACCATACAGTCGCAGCCCAATAATACAGATGTCGGAGATTCCGCTCAGTGTGTACGTTGTTACCAAATGAATCCAAATAGCTTATTTTCAAGAATGTTTCCCACAGTTTACTTTGTTTTCACAATAATCAACTTCGGTCAGTATGGCCGCCATCTAGGTTTTAGTGAAAATCATACCAAGTTCAATTGAATTTCAAAATATTGTCAGTTGAGGGTTACATGTCATCAAATGGTTACTAGCTTAGGTTAAGGGTTAGTTTAGGGATATCGATAGTTAGGACATGATTAGAGTTAGCTTAGCTACATAAGAGCGACTAGTCTGTCAACCAGACCCTGAAGTTGTATTATAACAGAGACAAGTACACAGTCTAGATATTTTGCCAGTCTAGATAGCCGCAGCTTCAGTTAGCAGACTCTCTGGGATCTTATTTATTTTATTACAAATCAATATCGTTTTAATTTTTAAAGTTTGCAAATAAACATTTTAATCTTACTCGAGAGACTATATTTTAGCCCAAAGAGCGACTGAAATAGGCTGAAAGCTAGCACAGGTCTGGGAGAAAGACCGTGATGTTAGTTAAAAGTCAGCTTATTTTACGTCGCCATTTGCCTCCTGAAAGGAGGCTATATCGGCGACGAATCCTACTCCTTAATCCAGCCGAGCGATAAGAGAGACGCGCGACGTGATTGGACGCAAGCTTTCGCTGTGGAAGCTTCACTAATTGGTCAAAACACCGACCTCCTGACGATCGTTCAGGTTAGGAGTGCATCCAGGACATCTGAGGGAATCATTCGCGGAGTCATATGCCCTGGATTTCGAGGATGGGTTACATGATGCATGCGTAGTTATTCACCATTTCTCTAATTTTCCAGGAAAAACTGGGCATAATATTGTCAAACTTTCCTCGTCTGATACTGTTTTTGTTGCCCCCTGTTACTGTGTTACCATGGTCATACAAATATGTAACAGTTGGCTAAGCGGCAATGCACACCTGAGATTTCTGGCATTTTTTTTCTTTCTTCTCGATGGTATTCTCAAGATTCGCCACACATTGATTAATGAACACAGACACCCAGGTCAGTCCAAGCACGATCCAGACCCCGCCAAATGTACGGTACAGCTCCCGATACGGAACCGGCTGCATGCCTGTGGAGTAAAATATTATTTCCATTTCTTATAAAGTATAATCTACAATTACAAAGCAGGACAAAGTACGCCCGTGCTCTGCTATTAAAATAATAAACACATATTCAACACCTAAACCATCCAATTCCATGCATAGTTTCTTTTTTTAGAGAGTCATACCACTGCAATAACCAGGATATCTGCACTGCAGTAATCTCATGATCATGATCATAACTGTTTAACTTACTGACCACATAATGTCCTAGTCCTAAAACTAAAAGACATAAAAACACGGTAGTACATGGACTAAATAACTTATCAGCTACATAACGTCCAAGTTGTTGAAAGAGTTATAACACTGTAGTACACAGACTTACACGCCACATAATCTTCAAACCTACTCTTGAAAGAGTTATAACACTTCTACACACGAGACTTTAACTTACCCGGCACATAATCCAGTCCTTTTGTTTATAACGTTATAACACTGTGGTACACAAACTTGGCCGCCACATATTCTCCAAACCTATTTTTGAAAGAGTTTTAATAAGTAACACTTTAACATTAACTTTAACTTACCCGCCACACAATCTCCCAGCCCTATTGTTGAAAAAGTTGTATCACTGCAGTACACAGATCTACCCGCCACACAATCTCCCAGCCCTATTGTTGAAAGAGTTGTATCACTGTACATAGTACACATATCTACCCGCCACATAACCTCCGAGTCGTATTGTTGAAAGAGTTGTATCACTGTAGTACACAGATCTACCCGCCAGATAACCTCCCATCCCTATTGTTGAAAGAGTTGCATCACTGTACATAGTACGCAGATCTACCCGCTACATAATCTCCCAGCCCTATTGTTGAAAGAGTTGCATCACTGTACATAGTACGCAGATCTACCCGCCACATAACCTCCCAGCCCTATTGTCGAAAGAGTTGTATCACTGTAGTACACATATCTACCCGTCACATAACCTCCCAGTCCTATTGTTGAAAGAGTTGTATCACTGTAGTACGCAGATCTACCCGCTACATAATCTATTGTTGAAAGAGTTGTATCACTGTAGTACCCAGATCTAACCGCCAAAATCTTCCAGCCCTATTGTTGAAAGAATTATAACAATGTAATACACAGACACTTTAACTTGCTCGTCACATTATCTCCTAGCCCTATTGATGAAAGAGTTGTAGCACCGTAGTATTCCGATCTACCCGCCACAATCTCCCAGCCCTATTGTTGAAAGAGGCCCAATACAAAATGTTCTACATCCGAAACATAGAAGTGGACATATCTTAGGTCTTGTCATGACAAGATCTGACGAACTGAAACTGTGCCACTTTAAGTATGATCACTCAGTCCAATCTGACCACACCTGTATCATTTTCACAGCTGGGGTTCAAAAACCAAGCAGACCTACCAAAACATTACGGTGTAGAAAATGGAAAGATATAGGTATGGAAACATTTCAGTCAGATATACAATCATCATTTAAATGTGTATAAACTTCTTGTGTCACCGACACAGTGAACCAGTGAAGGAAAGAACTGTTACGGTTCGCCATCAAGAAGGCGGGTATTCGGACGAAATTCGATCAGCGAAACAGCTTCGTCGTAAGCTTGAGAAGCAAATGAAAAGAACCAAGCTCACAGTCCATCGTGAAATGCATACATCTCGATGGAATAGATTGAAGAGGATGATTGAATCTGCAAAGAAGCAGTACCTTTCAGAAGCAATTGGAAATGCCAAGAACAAGAGAGAACTATTTGCAGTAGCCAACAAGCTTCTCTACAAACAAAAACAGAGTAAGCTGCCATCTGTGGGATCCCATAAAGACATTGGTAATAAATTTAGTGACTTCTTTAGAGAAAAGGTTGCTAAAATACGTGAGATTTTGACACAGAATTCTGATGAAACACCATCAGCACCTGTCCAGTGTGGAACACCATACTCATCATTTTTGCAATTCAGTTCTGTCACTGAAGTTGAAATGTCTAAAGTCATCATGAACAGTCCCACAAAATCTTGCATTTTAGATCCAATTCCCACATGGCTTCTAAAGAACTGCTTGCATTCCATTGTTCCCATCATAACAAAGATCATAAATCAATCTTTCCTGGAGTGTGAAGTGCCAGCTACCTGTAAGACTGCACTAGTGAAACCCTTGCTGAAGAAAACCAGTCTGGATCCAGAACGTTTCCAAAATTATAGACCTGTTTCTAATCTTACATTTCTCTCAAAAGTAATGGAAAGAATTGTAGCAAGTCAGCTGGGATCTTACATGAAGAAACACAATTTAGGTGAACCTTTGCAATCCGCATATAAAGAAGGTCATAGCACTGAGACTGCTTTGCTGCGAGTTCAGAATGATTTACTCAATGCTGTTGATTCAGATGGCGCGGCAATCCTCGTTTTATTGGACTTGTCCGCGGCGTTTGATACGCTGGATCATCAAATACTGTTATCACGCCTTGAGACACTCCTCGGGGTGTCAGGATATGCCCTGAAATGGTTTCAATCATATCTGTGCAGCAGGTTTCAATCTATTCATATCGATAACAAGGAGTCAAAGAAAATACTTCTTGAACTCGGAGTCCCACAGGGATCTGTACTTGGCCCAACCCTGTTCACTGTCAAAACTATTCCTGTTGGCTTTATTGCAAGGAAACACGGTCTACAATTTCACTTGTATGCCGATGACACACACTTGTACATCGGATTCAAGCCACTAGTTGATGCTTCAATTGACAAAATCCACTTGATGATCAACAAATGTATTCATGACATCATGCTGTGGATGAAAGAAATTTTCTGAAACTGAACGAGGAGAAGACAGAGGTCTTGTTTTCTCTTCGCGGCAACTCAGGTCTAGAATACATTTTTCCGTTTTGGAATTAGGAAACTCAAAAGTTGTCTCTTCTAGCCATGTTCGCAATCTTGGTGTGATAATGGACTCCATCTATGATCTGGACATCCACGTAAACTCAGTCTGCAGGGCAGGCAGCCTATTTCCATTTGAGAAATATATGTCAAATCAGACGTTATATCGACCAACAACTTGCAGAGAGTCTTGTAAACGCCACAGTAACATCACGGCTCAACTACTGTAACAGTCTGCTCTATGGAATCCATCAGTCTCAACTCAACAAGCTTCAACGCCTACAGAATGCAGCAGCCAGAGTAATAACTAGAACATCAAAATTTGAACACATAACGCCAGTGCTCAGAGATCTTCACTGGCTTCCGATGCAACAAAGTATTATTTTCAAACTGCTTGTAACTGTGTTTAAGTGTGTGCACTCGTTCTCTCCACCCTACCTTCAAAACCTTATTACCATCCATAAACCAGTGAGACCAGATCAGGAGACCATTTTCAGCGTGTTGTGCCCAGAACAGCAAAGACATACGGTGACAGGGCGTTCAGCAAGGCCAGCCCAGTCCTATGGAACTCACTACCATTAGAAATTCGCAGTTGCGATGAGTTGAGCATTTTCAGAAGAAAACTTAAGTCACACCTGTTTCATGCAGCATACGACTCTTAAGCACCTTTGATAATTTATAGTGAAAAGGGCGCTATATAAATATCTAGTATTATTATTATTATTATTAGAACAATGTAGTAAAGAGACACTTTAACTTACCGGCCACATAATCTCCCAGCCCTATTGTTGAAAGAGTTATAATAATGTAATAAAGAGACACTTTAACTTACCGGCCACATAATCTCCCAGCCCTATTGTTGAAAGAGTTATAACACTGTGGTACACAGACACACCATAGCTCCATCCCTCTAACAGGGAGAATGCTATTGACGGCAACAAGGCAAATACGATGAAACCAAAGATGAAGCTTATAAGCAAAGAGAAACACTTGTGCAGAACTTTGTGCTTTATAGTGACAAGTCTTTCACAGAATCGTTGCACGGGTTGTTTTAGCTTCTGTCCTAGGTAGGCCAAGCAAGCTGTACACAAGGGTATCCCAAGTGTCGCGAAGAACACACAAAATGTCTGACCACCAATAGTCCTGGGTGCAATGTTCCCGAAACCTGAAGCAAGGAATATACATGTACCACTGGAAAATCGTTTATTCTCTCGCATAAATTAGATTAAACACCGCTTGTCTAAATAACATGTCCTGTAACAAAAATGTTATTTATTTGATATGCACATGGGAACAAGTTCCATAACGAACACTTAGTTAAATATATTCAAGACCATAGAATCAAATCAGTATAAATATGAGATGTGAACCTAAATATATATATTTATATACACTTAAGTTAATTAAAAACTGGACTCATTCTAGTTCTAAGAATGCCCTTTCATATATTTTGGAAATATGTGTATCAGGTAGTCAAGCACTCACGCGCGCCCATACACACACATTTTTATTGTGGTTACATAATTATTGCAATTACCTATAGTTGTAACGATAGTGGTTGCAAAGAAGAGCGAACTAAAGAAGTCCCAGTTGGTCTCTGATGATGTGTTCGAGGTCACCCACACTCCTTGACTTCTGGTTTTGAGTACATGATTAAGGAACTGGTCCAGATCCTCGTTCGATATGCACGAATGGTTGTCTGGAAAAGAAACAGCCATTATTAGTGTGCGACCGTCTGTGTTAGGCCAAACGGTCCCTCTGTACGTTCACTACAGGTGATGATGATGATGATGATGGAAGAAATAGAAGAAGTTGAAGAAGAGAAAGAAGAAGAAGAGGAAGGCAAAGAAGAGGAGATGGAAGAAGTTGCGGAGGAATATTATTATTAATAATAATAATAATAATAATAAAATGATGATGATGATGATGATCATAGATGATGAAATAGAAGAATGAAGGGGAGAATGAAGAAGTCGCGGAAGAAGAAGAAGAAGTACTTGATAATTCAGGGAAAGTATATAGATCAGTTAGTGGACAGTTTCCTAAGCTAAAGGTTCCAGTTCGAATCTTCACGGAAGTAGAGATTATCTGGTACGGTGCTTTCTTGGTTTGTCAGGATCAGGTCATCTAGCTTCCCATTGCTCATTGTCCCTGAAGCACTATAAAAAGGTCCTGAAGCAAGTCTAGTTAAAAATGTAGCAAACCTAGATATGTTCAGCTTCTGAAATTGCTATTTCCTTAGAATGCTCATTTTCAGTGTGTACAGAGATGACAGTGTTTCTAATTAATATTTTTCAGGACCTAAGAATTAGGCTGTCGTTCTGCAACAAAGTGACAGCATCCCTGCTGCAAGGAGACGTAAAACCCATTCATTTAAAGAACAATCGAATATAATACTCGTAAATGAAGAGAAACCTTGAGCTTTATCAATTTCTGTGGGAAGCGTCGCCCTTTGCAGACCTTGTGTCGAGGAGCAACAGAAACGGGAAATGGATCAACTGTCAAAGTGGTTCTGTGAAATAGTTTCCAGCAGAAGTTAAGTTCAGTTTGTCACCTTATAGCTTCAGTTTACTTTGGTCATCAAATCGATAAGCTGTGTTCATGTAATGATGTTCTCCAATTGAGGTTGGATACATCGATTTAAAAGCCATTTATTTCTCGGCTCTTGAGTTATATTTTATACAGCAGATTCTTCAGAGCCATGTTTCAGAAAACATTATTAGAACATATCCTCAAAGTAACAGAACATGTTTGCAACTCCGTAGCGGAGAAAAGTAATTTCAATCTTCACATGGATATAGGCCTAACCAGCATCGATTATTTATAGGTAATAATTATGATAGCTCTGAGTGTACAGACTCTTCAAAAAAGTTGGGGAAATTGAAATTGCAAGGTCAATAACAAACTAATGATAATAATAATTGGTCCCAATTTAATTGCATCTTTACAAAGAAAGAATTGAGTAAACAATTCACGTAATATTTCATTACATAAACAGTTTATCTTACTGCCATGGTCCGTGAAAGAAGGAATGGGTAAGAAACGGAACTTGAAAATTGGCATTTTGGGTGTCAATAGTGCGTAATGCCCCTATTATAGGTCAAACACTCATTGATTTGTTGAAGCATCGTGCGTATTAGTCTACCTATGATAATTTGATGCAGTCTGTCTCATTCCTCCACCAACGCCTGGCCAAGTTCATCTAGCGTGTCTGGTGACCTTTCACGTTGAGGAACACGTCGGCCCAAGATGTCCCAGGCATTTTCAATGGAGGAAAGGTCAGGGTTCATTGCTGGTCAGGGTATTCTATGGATATTGTGCCGTTGAAGGTGGTTATTGACTATTCTTGCACGGTAAGCACGGGCGTTGTCGTCCTAAAAGACAAAACAGCGCCTCTTAGCTGAGAACATTACATGTGACCACCGACGATTTCCCCAGTTCATGCGTTCGCGTCTATTGGCAATGGGGCGGTTGGTCAATGGCGGCACTATACGAGGCCGTCAAGCATGAAGATGGATATCGTGTAGATGATTTCTAATAGTCTGACCTGTCACGCATACATCTGTAGCCTGGAGTAAGCTTGCAGCAATCTGATTTCTCAGAGCCTGGGTACGAATCAACCTATCCTGGGCTGTTGTTGTTGACCGTTGACGCCCTGAAAGGCGTCGATCACCAACATTATGGGTTTGGTGATACCTGTTCCATAGTCTGCTAATCACAGACTGGGATACATTGAAGAAATTGGCAACCTCAGACTGAAGGGTACCAGTTTCAAGCATTACTAATTGCTCGTAGACGTTTATCGCGTTGGAGACGTCGCATTGCGACAAAAACAATCAAAGGATGTCACAAATAAACAAAATCAACAAAGGATTACAGTCAGACTCTAGGACAATGAAAGAAATCTCGATCACAAGGGGGTAGATGATCTTTATCTGAAGTGTCAAATTCGAACATGCACCCCGGCCACGTGTTCGCGATTTCCGCGTGCTGTACGTGCGCACCATTAGCTGCGTTTTGGTGCTCTGTTGTAGAGCAATTCATGTTATCTTCATTGCACTCGGTTACTGTATCCAAAACAAAATCAGTATTTTGTTATTTGCCTTGAATATCAATAACCCCCTACTGTTTTGGAAACCGGTGCTTAGATAGTCAATATGTGGATTATTCTAGCACTGATCTCGCGTATTTTCAAGAAAAATAATGATATTAATTATGACACCTGAAATTTTATATTCACTTTCCGTGCAGTTATTGGAAATGCCCTAGTTCCTATGATATAGGATTATCTCCTGTTTGTGTTTTTTCAGACATGAATATTATTTGTTGTACAAACGCTGCAGAAATTGG
>JAUELE010095941.1:0-14846 GCA_031471655.1 Diodora aspera
TTGTCCCTTTTCCTGATGTGCCTCTTGCACATCACATTGCACTATGGCTGCAATATTGCCCCCTGCAATGTAAAAATCAATTTCACTCACTCATTTTGTGTTACATTGTGTCCTGACAGAAATATTACGACAGTGTCAAACATTACCCCAGTTAAAGGCAGACTATTTTTCACAGGATACAGATTATCAGAACGTTTCTACGACATCTTGGTGAAGAAATTTGACCGGACTGGCCGATTGACGGTGGCTTTTGATGACTTCATTCAGTGTTGTGTTGTGCTTCAGGTAAACAGGAATGTCCCCAAACTGTACATGATGTCATTTAGAAAGAATAGGGTCCCTGTAATACAATGCTTGTGGTACAAGACGACTTGGATAAGGAACTTGTGCTTTCGCTACTTTTCTTTTGAAGAATATTTTTTAAGCTGCGACCTCTCTCCAGACCTTGCATGTTGCATTGTTGGGTTGAAGTGAGTTGACCTCATGCAACACACAGAGGTCACAGGCTTGCGAAGTTAAGCAACATTGAGCCCGGAGAGTAGTTGGATGGGTGATTGGCTGGCAATGAAAGCTTCCAGGCCTTCAAGGGTTTGCCCCTGCCTCACACTGAGATGCTGACAATGTCAGTGGTGTCACCTTGGGCAAGTGGCTTTACTCGTAAATCGCCTTAGTCCACCCAGCTAAAACTGGGTACTGGTATCAGGAATGTTGTTAACCTTCTAGCGCCTAGAGGCTGCTTGGGTTACACCAGGGTAATAATGCCAAGCACTTTATTACCAGCTATACAAGCCTGGATTTAGCACTATACAAAATCTAGCATTAACTTTATGGCTAAAAGATTGCCCATGCAAGTTATCCACTCTTTCCAAGTGACTGGGGCAGTGGTAAGTGTGTCGGCCCAGTGATCTGCCAGCCTTGGCAATCATGGTTCAAGTCCTGCCCCGGTACGTCTCTTTTAACCTGGAGATTGAGGCCTCACACTGACGTGACATTGGTGGCACTGTGGTGATATGGCTGAAAGATTGCTGAAAACGACATCAAATCCAGAATTACTCAATCCCTTTCAAAGTGACTTGTGGATTTCCAAAAACTGCACAGAGAACGAGTTCAAAGAAAACACCATTATAATTTTGTTACACTATTAAAATATAAACTTGTGTGTTTATTGTGTAAATGTGCAAAGTTTCCACCAACAGTGAGTCTAACTGCAAACACTTCTCGTCATTTCATTTGGATTATATATAACCATCCCGTGAGCCTTCGAGGAGTGACATAATATCTTAGAAACAATAGGGCCCCAGTAACCAAATGCTTGGCATACGAGGCAACTAAAATGAAATGTTTTACTTTCACTTTCTTTCCATCAATCTCTTTTCCTTAGGTGTGCAATTTGTACATCACATAGTTTAGTTGAAATATTGCAACGTAAAACATTAGCTGACCTCGACTCATGTCCAACCGTTGACCATTTCAGACTTTGACTGCTGCATTCCGATTTCATGATAAAGATCAGGACGGCTGGATCAGGATCACGTACGAACAGTTCCTGACAATGATTTTCAGTCTGAAGAGTTAACACGCTTGCAGACTCTGTTGATCAACTGGATGTAACTAAATTGCTCATATATGTTATCAGTGCATATTTTCTTATACCGGTAGTGCTATGTGATTTATAACTTTTTGTACTCTCCTATTCAAGATCTTTCCATTTTGTAACTTGTCGTGATGAACAAGAAAGGTCCCAATGTAGGGGTGGCGCCAGTAGAGGGGGGGGGGGTGTCGGGGAGCCTTAGCTTTCCTCCATCCACCACCCCCAGTCAAGGAATTCCTGGCGCCACCCCTGTCCCTATGTAATTTCAAGTCGTGTTTGACTCTTAAGAGACAGATACCAGAATATTTATTTTTTGTCTGCAAATAGTTCCTCACTGGTGGAATTCTTTCAACTGGACTTGGATTCTTGTGCTAATCTGGCTGCTAGCATGTGCAAGTGACCTCTGTCCAATTGAACGTCCCCAGCCAGTCACTCTCCCTCACTAAAAGCATGTGCAGATATGCGTAAGATTTATCCTTCAGCCACTAGTGATAGGCATTGTATGAGAGGTTTAAACATCAGTTTCTGATTTTTCCCGAACGTAAGATTGAGCTATGTGTATCCAGTAAAGACCACATAAGCTGAAAACAGAAAAAAAATCATGATCTATGATATGCAAATTAGTATCTTGGATTCTGCATCAGTGAAGCATGCCAAGTAGGTTGTAGAAAACCAACGTTTAAGCCAAGTTGTGCTGATCTAATTCTGCTTAATACGAGTTCAGACTAGCTCTTAGACTTTTGTCAAGATCCTAAAACTGTAAAGTTCCTAAAATATATGTAAAATCAGAGGCAGTTGATTATTCCTGGGACTACATTGCTTTTCTAGCTGTGCCTGAGGTAGGACCAAGCAGATATGACTATGGTAGAATTTTCTTTATGCCTTGACTCGGGGTTGTGACAAAAGTCTAACTGGCTCTATCCTGTCTGCCATCATCGGATGAAAGACAGATATTCTTTTCTATTAGCCAGCAGAGGGCCCTGTTAGCTCAGTTGGTAGAGCGTCTGCCTCAAATGCAAGGTCGGGGGTTCGAATCCAAGCTGGGTCACTTTCGTTCTACTCAAACATTTGGTGCCCTTGGTACCAACCGTAGCGTTATGGTTGAAATATTACCCCCTGCTATGTTAAATCACATTCCCTCATTCTATTAGCCAGCAGGGGGCAGAGGATGGCACAGTGGCCCATGCTTCCCCTTATATAACAGCATGGTGATGTGGCTGAAAGATTGCAATGAAAAAAAACGCACAAACTCACCCAGTCTTAGCTTACAGGATTGAGGAAGGCCAAACTGGTAGCAAATTAAATTTTTTTACAACCTCTTGTTTGTTTTCAACAGATTATGTGTCAACAAATCTATTTCATTTAAAATTGAGTTAACCACTTTAAAAGTATGAAGATTACAAAGCCAATTGATCTGCATTATATCAAAGTTAGTGTGTTAAAGGAAGTCAGCTATTGACCATGAGGACATGTTATGTTGCTTGTTACTTTTAAGGTTGTTTTTTACTTCCACAACTTTAAAGATTTCTGGATCTGCATGTCTTCAGTACATGATAAGTGTTTGATCTTTGTTAAATATTTACAGTTTGTGTACCATCAAGGGTACAATCATTTTGGGTATTCTAAATCTGACCATTATGTTAACACTCCTTGAAGCATGTTTTTAATTTTTTTATTTACAAGGCGCTACATAGTTTATGAACTTTCTTGTGTCCACTTTTTTATGTAACTATCATTGAAATAAAAGTTTTTCTAAAATCTGTTAGTACCTTTTAGAAAGATTTCTAGGTAATCACTGATAGTGTTATGATCTGACTATCTTGACAATCAAGTTTAAATATCCACCCTCCTTACTGATCACTTACGCTGCCAAAGTCAATAAAAGTGATTTTCATTGGATATTGATAAATCACTTAAGGTCACGCATATTAATGAGATCAGGGTGAATGGTATCGTCGTGATCCACGGGAGGTGAGCGGACATGACCGACCATGGGTTTTCCACGATGCACGCTCCATTGTGAAGTCACAATTCACCAAGAAAGTATTTAGGAGTAGCTTCACGAGATGAGGTACTGATAGGGATGAGAAGAATGTGAGCTGGTCTTGTGCAATGCATGTAGGTCAGTTGTTTGAGAAGTTGAGCAATTTCAAGCACTTTCAGTACCTGGATGGGTGATCAGCTCGAGTAGCTGAAGCGCATAGGACTTCAAGGGTTCACCAAATTTAAATTTTTTTTAAAAATTTACTGTGGTGACATCGTTTAGAATCTCATCAGCATGTTAAGAAGAAATCAACATACGTTTTAATGATATTGGCAAGAGGTAATTGATTTAATTTGACATATGAAAATGCAAAAAAAAAACTCAACATTTTAATGCATGGCTGAATGCATAATTATGTACAAATGCATTTATAAGAAATTTGATAGAAATCAGCATGTCATGGAAGCAATTTTGAAAACATTGATTGGTTCAGAATAAAATGGGCATTAGTATCAGTATTCTGAGAAAATGTTTTGTCTAAAAATGTGTAGTTTAGTTAACCCTGTAACTACTGTTGGCAATCATTTCTGTCCAGTTGTGAGTACAGTAAAACTTCTAAAATTTCGAACTGAAAAAAAATAATTACTTTTTGAGGTGTTCAATCTTTTTGGAAATAAGCTATTTGATAAAGTTTGAATTCAAAATTTGGGAAATTGCCACGAAAACGTTGGTGAAAAATTGAAAATTTTGGAAACTTCTGAAGGTAACAAGCAACCTTTTTTTTAAATTTTCAAAAACCCAAAATTTTGGAAGTTTTATCGTAATCCTTGGTTATCAGCAGGCAAAGAGTTAAACGCTTTCGGTTTTATGGTCAGTGTGTAGAGAGTTTCTTTGTTTGAAACATGGGCACTGTTTCATAATGCAATCTTAGCACTAAGTTAATAATAATGATAACATTTTATTATCCATGTATATACATGGAAATTTTTTTCCATGATTGCTGGTGGTTGTTGCTTCAGTGCAGATGGGACGACCGGGACAAGTGGAGTTAAGTACGTTATCCAAGGATACAACATGGCACTAGCTAAGATCCAACCCGCAACCTAACCATCATCAGATCACATGTTGTTCACTGCTACTACGCCTCTTAAACACGTAAAATCTTGAGAGCAACATTTTAAACCATTATTCCAGTCGACGGAGCAACTTCAAGCTGTGCTACATGCCTCAAATCACTCTTAGATTGTTTTGAGAAATATGAACAAATGGTTTGAAAATGAACTAAGATTGTTTTATGAAACAAGGCTCTGATCAACATAGCTTAGATGATTTAGATGATGTTTGCCAATGTCAGACTATTGTATTAAACAGAAATGACTGTCATCAGCTACACCTATGATTGGATTTCTGTCATGTTCAAAAGACTACTTTCAAAGCTTCCACATGTTTTATCAGGCAGATACTGATTTTAAGGATCTTTGTATATATCTATTTTTATCATTGTTGCAGCAGTTGGATATATCATTGTCATGGTGTATTGCATCCTCAAAATCCAGCGTATTTATGACTGCCAGTGCCTCCATTCATAACCCTGGATTCACTCCTATTCACTGTAGTTGTTTTGTGTGTAGCGAAAGTCCAAATGTGCTAAATATAGGCAACCAATGAAATTTTGCAGAACTATGCGAGAGGACTTGGCAAGGGAAGTAACTCTTGACAAACAGCAACATCGCAGAGGTCTTTACTTCGCGGAATGTTGAGAGAGACTCTCCACATGATTAGAAGTTAAGTCTGTCAGTCGACTGATTGGTCAAAACACCAACCTCAAGATGACCGTTCAGCATACGAGTGAATCCAGGGTAACCTATAGAGGCACTGATGAGGTAAAAAATACCCTGGATTTCGCAGATGAGTATGTGCTATATCTAAATATATTAACTTTTGGTTTCTCTGCAATGTTTTCAGAAATAGGCCTTCTTTGCAACGATATTACTTGTTAAATGTTCGCAGCAGTGTATTGTAGTGACTAACAAAATATTTTGTAGAGATGTTGCCCTTTCATGCAAGATGAAGTTATGGAACAAAATCTTTCTTGTGATCGGTATTGATGCCCAGTTGAATCATATTCCGGTGTACAGAGGACTTGTGTGTATAGATGAGAGTTCTGCTTTGATTATTCAGAACAAGCATTTGTTAGAAAATAACTGTCTTTTTAAATGATGATGTCACCAACTGACAAGAACTTCATTTTGACTGTCATTTTTGTCAAATAAACCTTTCCATCTTCATGTAATGTCTTTTTATTGAGGGAGTTTGCATTCAGAAGAAAGTAATGAGATGTGCTGAAGCTAGCTGTCTGGTTACAAAGGGCAGCCACAATTTGCTTATTATTGTGATTAGAGACTTTTCAGTTAACCCCTTCACGACGAATGGCTGCTATAGTTGACCTAGATATTTTGTCCTCTGGACGGATGACTGCTATGCCACACTTGGCGCTGATTGACAGCGTGCAGCTGTTATCTCACACGAGTTGGGGGAAACAAGTTATGATCGTGATTTTGAACCTGCATGATGCGTGTTGACCTCTCTTGATTGCAGGTAATTAGTCGAAATTTTCATTAGAACCATTCATTTTGTACCAAAATGTCAGCAAGTTGTTTGTGGTTAGAAAATTCGAACTTCGATGATGATAATTGCAGTGATGGGTCAAGCGATGACCAACAGGCGGTTCAGACTAATGTAAGCAATTCTACCAATTCAGATATGCCTTTAGCAGACTGTCGCAATAGACTATGAGTGAGCGATTCTATTGTTTGAATCTGATAAAACTTGATTCCGTATCTCGAAAATATTTGTGAAGCATAAGGTTCTTGTCAAGCCTCGTTTCACAATGGAATCACTCACCAGTGAATCAGTCGGTCATATCGAGTCTCACAATGTGATAACAGTATCGTATATATCACAGAACTTCCCTCCCTCATTGTTGTCATCCGAATCAACCCCCTGAATGTAGTCTTAAAATCTGTGACAATAATACCGTCTGGCAGTCATCATTGAAACGGAGAAATCTGTCGTCAAAGGGTTAAGTGAAACATCATCTGTCTGCAGACCATGTCATCCTGCGCATCTCATGTTCTTTTTAAAACTTTTATTGTTCAATTGAGTTGGGGACTTTTGTGAAGATCCTAAAGCCTCTTTTCCACATACATTAATTAAGCTACTGTAGAGCACAATTTATCAATTTTCCTCATTCTCAAAGGCATGACAAACATGTTTGTGATGGATCATTCCAATACATTGCTGAAGATATGTAGAAGATGATCCAGATTTGTTTTCATGATGTTTCCTAGCTGTCCAGGCTCAGGCTAGTATCAAAGATGGAGTTGATTTTTCTAGGCCATGTTGCAAGTTCTTGACAGTCTACATTTAGCTCAACTGATTGTTCTACTGCCTCCATTGGCATAAATGGATTTGGCCTTGCACTTGACTCGGTGGCAAACATGGGTTGGAAACATCCTGGTCAGTTTCAGTTTACTATTACTCGCCCTGGAAATCATCCTTGAAATCCACGATCGTTTTGCGAGAATGGAAAGTCCCAAAATGCTAAATATAGACATCCAAAAAAATGTTACATAACTGCACGAGAAGTAACTCTTAATAACTTTAAACGCATAACGTCTTTACTTCGCCGAGTATTAGGAGAGAAACGCCACATGATTGGACGCAAGCTTTCGCTATAGAAGCTTCACTGAATATGAGTGAGTCCAGGGTATTTGACGGATGGAGACAGGAGTTAATTATACCCTGGATTTCGGGGATGCCTGGAAATAAGCAACTGGAGTTTGGCCCAATGCTTGTCATATGACAACTAAAATGGGACCCTCGATGTGCAACTTACTGCACACATCAGGGCCCGTATGCATGAGCTGGTAGCAAGCCTGTAGCGCAGTAGTAAGTGGCAACGTTTGAAGTAGTTTATGGTTGAGCTATACGGGATGCGTGGACGCCTACTTCCAACGTTCGCTGCTACCAGCTCATGCATACGGGCCCTGGTGCTATGGTTGCAATAATGCCCTTGCAGTAAAACCTCACTCAACTCTTCAGTTACAAGGAAACAAAGAGTTACCGAAATTATATATTTTGAAATTCTTAATAATAAGACTTGATCTTCATTAAAGACTTTATTAAAATACCCAACAAGGAAGATGTACACGCTAATAAATAGCTTCTGATGCAACCAACATCCATTCATTTGTTTTCAAACAGTCATCACCAGAATCAGAATTGTGGATGTCTTCAAAAATTCACTGTACAATTGTGTATTGGCTAAATTCTCACAAAATGGTAAATCTATCTCGGCAACAAATTAGATGCATCATATGAAATGATATGTATGTACATTTGTGTTAATATTTAAACCAATTACATGTACAACCAAGAGAATGTGATTTACAAGGAGCACAGTCTGTCCCACATACGATTCACAACTCACATCTCTTTGTATCTCACATTGACCAATCAGCAGCTATGAAAAGTATATTTGATTATTCATTTACATTAAATTTGTATCCAAATGCAAGATGAGCTGGTGCAGAAGGCAGAGCTGCATGTTCAGATGAGTTAATTTAAAGGGACATGGTCAAAGTTGCATCTCCAATACTGAACAAAAACTAAAAAAAATGTTCAAATTGATCTGAGTACAACAATGATATATCATTTAAAGAACGGCGAAATCCTAATGAAAATAATGGATGGTTAACTACATTTTATTTGCCGAGAAGTTTACTTACTCGAATTCAAGACTTAAGTTCTAAATGTTTCCCATTTTAGTGAAGTCATCGGTTTTCTTTATGTTTTATAGTTAAAACGGTGTCAAGCCAACATCGGTGACACGCCAAACTTGGCGAAAATCTATGGACAATTCAGTGTCATGATCCATGAATATATATATCTTTTGTTGTCACTATTACAGTATGTCCAAAAAGTGGCACCGTTTCGACCAAATATCTATTCCCATTCGGTCTAATTGTGACCGTTTCGTCCAATCACATGTCACCGTTATGGCGCGTCACCATTTTAGCCAGTTCCATATTTGCTTACCTTCCCCAAATGGCAAATGCAATGCGCAATCTATTTTTAGCATTAGGCAAAGACGGAAAATCCCTTTTCTTTATCGCCCCAATTAGTGTGAAATCTTTGCGTAAAAAAATCAGACAAAATACAGCACGGTATTATACTACCAGATGAACAGAAAGACAAGCTCTGAACATAGATTGGCGTACATGCATCTTTGATCATGTTCCTTTAATATCTAGAGGTGTGGAAGGTACATGTATGAGCACGTGCAATTCATGAGATCTGTGACTAAATGCTCTGCTGCACTGTGATTAATCTTCCATGTGCATTATAGTGAGGAAGGAGATAAATGAATGCATGATTATTAAAATATTTTGAAAGATTGGTTTATTATTAATGACTAAGCAACTAAATATTACACTTAATTGATACAGAAATCTGAAAATGTTAACACTGAGTAAACATGATAAAACTGTTCATTCACAAGCCCCAGAATACAACCTGCCACCCCTCCTTCAGCAGTTGCACACCCCAGGTGTCTGTCATGTACATTCAGTGAGGTCAGGGTGCAGGATTTGGTTCAACTTGCATTTGGATACTAGTAGTCTTGTTAATTCATATTGATCTCGAGGTTAATCAGGAGCTGATTCTGGTGAGTGATTATCAGATAGTTCCTGTGTTGTTGCAAACTTGATACAGTTTTCTTCAATCTATATCTTTTTAGAGGTTTCAACTTTTGGCAGCAACAACAATTGACCAGGGCTCTCTTTCACAAAACAATCTTAGCACTTAGTAGATAAACTCTTGAGATCGGCTTTTCAAACCAAGTTTTAACCATCATTCCTGTTGATCAAGTAAGTTCAATCTGTATTACATGCCCTAAAATCATGCCAATATTAATTTGAGAAATATGCACAAATGTTTGTCAAGTTGATTTTAAAATTAACCCAGTACCTAAAATTGATCTTAACTAAGATTCTTTTGTGAAATGGCCCAGGGGCCTGTTTCACAAAGCAATCTTGGCTCTAAGTTGATCGTAAACTCTCAAGATCAACATTTAAATTTTGAACCAAGTTTTAGTCATCATTTCAGGTGATAAAGCAACTTCAAGCCGTATTACATGACAGGGATGTAAATAATAGCCAGAAGCCAGCAAAATTCATCTGGTGTTGAGCTCAAATTTCAGGCTGTTGACTCAGCAAACACCATACATTACACCTCAAAATCCAAATTTGCTTTTCAATTTGACGACCTGTCACCTCAAAAGGACTGGCTGTTCTCTGCCTTGACTACATCCCTGCATGTCTTAAAATCAATCCCAAAATGACTTGAGAAATATACACAAATGTTGCCATGTTGATTTTAAAATGAACAGAGTTGCCAAGATTGATCTTAACTAAGATTGTTTTGTGAAACGGCCCTGGGGATTATCCATACATGTATATTTCCCACTCTCAATACAACTGGGTAACAATAAGGAGATTCTTATAACTAAGGGAACAGTAAAACATGTGTCGGAGAGACTAATTTCAAAGGTAATTATTGACGTTGATCTTTCCAACAAGCAAGAGTATGTAGAATCCAGTGATGCATATGGAAACTCCTAAATGGATTCACCTGGAGTTTATAACGTCTCTCCAAAACGAGAGAAAATAATGTACACTTCCTGGAAGTAACCTTTCTGAAATAATGTGACCTTCCTATGGTTCAGCAGATCAAGTTACTATCAAGATAGCTAACTGTCAAAAGCAAAGGATGAAATGTCTGACAAATAAGGGGGGATAACTCTGAAAGTTTTCCCCATCTAAATAAGTTCTGCTGGCTGCAGTTTCGGATCCAAAGCTGGACACTGAGGAGGGTCTGTTTCATTCTTTCATGAGATCTTCTCTTTCCTTAAACTGATGATCCACAGCCTTAGATAGAGCTGACAGAAAGTCATCTAGGGTTACAGAAGCAGCCTGAAGACAAACAGAAACAGGATGTTTTAGTTCGCCGCACAAAAATGTTATAATCACAAACGACACATTCAAGAGTAGTACTGACCTGTTTAGTGCAGGAAAGCAGTTGTACTTAACTGGTGAATCGTCAATTTATTCTCTGATGTGAATTGAGTTGAAATGATGTTTTACGTTGCAAGGGCAATATTTCAGCCATAACGCAACGTGATGTGCAAGGTGCACATCGAGCAAAAAGATAGCTCATAAAAAGGGATCGATAGAAAGGAAAGCAAGAAAGTGAATGAGGTGAAACCTGCAATCCAAGGCTGGTATTGACAAACCAAGTGTGAAGTCATTATGAGACCGTGCTCTAGATCATACAGCAAGAGTGGCTACTGCAGGGAAGATACCGAGCCCCCTCAGAACTTCGGGCTCATGTTCAGAAGCTCCACTGTCTGAACTAGGAGTTGAGAATACATCAAAAGCCTCCTATTGTGCAGTATTTATACATGTTTAAATGTGCTGTCCTTGAAAATGTGTAGCGTATCACAATATGAAAAGCTGCAGTCTCACCTGAGGAGCTACATAGTAAGGGGTAAAATGGGGAGTCTTGAGGTCTCCTTCATCGAACTTGGCAAAACCGAAGTCTGACAACTTTACTAATGCCTCCTGCAATTAAAAATATGATAATGTTCAAATAAAACTGACGATTGTTGTGAAGTTATGATGCAAAGGGAGCTAACTAGCCTTGCCTCAGAATAACATCTCTGGGTCTCCATTACACAAAACAATCTCATCAAAAGGCTGATTACTATAAACCCATATAAATTCAAAAAGTGTCCAAATCCATGTCTCAAATCTGGAAAATTCCAATTTGATCATTTGGAGAAAATTACAAGTTTATGCATCACACTTGAATGTAACAATAATCTACAGTTTCCTCCAGCTTGTGGGAACTCATTTTCTGTACACATACAGTGAGTGAGTGAATTGGGGCTTTACATGGTGTTTTGCAATCTTTCAGCCACATCACCATGCTCTTACAAAATTCACATTGGTGTCAGGGCTCCTGTGTCTCTGAGCTGAAAGAGAGGTGCCAGGGCAGGGCTCGAACCACAACCGCCAAGGGTGGGACGATGGGTTAACCACTGCGCCATCCGGTGCCCCATACACATAAATACTGTCATATCCATTCTGTCTGACTGAGAATACCTCAGTTATAAATAGCATTTCTATAAATAGCCTATCATCAATGAAACAATTTTCTGAAAAGATTGATTTTCTGCATACAGCATTTACCCTAACACTCAGTCTTAGAAACCTAAAATCTGGCAATAAATGTAAGCTCAAGTCTCCTATACAAGTGCCAATTTCTTCTCAAAATTGTGTATCTGTAGCCATGCATGAACCAAATCTATCGGAGACCAGCCTCTAAAGAACTGAGAAGGAAATAGAAGAGGCTTCCAACCTTTGTCTTGTTTGTCAAGAGGAGGTTCTCTGGTTTCAGATCTCTGTGAGCTATGTTGAGACTGTGACAGTGATGTACTGCCATCGCAATCTGAAAAAAAGTGCCATTTGTTTAGATATTGCATTCATGAATGACTTGATTTGAATTGATGTTCTACACTGAAAGGGCAATATTTCAGCCATAAAGCAATGTGATGTGTAAGGTGCACACCCAAAGGAAAAAGTGCATAACAATGACTGGCAGAATGAAAAGTGGACGTAAAAGATTCCATTTTAGTCCATCCTAAAAATCCAGGGCATAATGATTCGCCAACGTCCATCATATACCCTGCATGTACTCCTACTCACCACGGTCATTCAGTCTGTATGGAAAGTCCAAATCTGCTAAATATAGACCACCAATGAAAAATTGCATTCACTCCACGAGAAGTAACTCTTGATAAATTTGAACACATAACGTCTATATTTCGCAGAGTGTTAGGAGAGACATGCCACACATTTGGAAGCTTGGAAGCTTCACTGATTGGTCAAAACACCCGCCTCGAGATGATCGTCGTGAATAGAAGTGATTCTAGGGTATATGACGGAGGTTGGCAGAGTCATTATACCCTGGATTTCCAGGATGATAGTCACCTTGTAAAACCATTGGGTTACTGTGGTCCTATTCTTTCTAAGCGACACAGTGTCACTCCTGGAAGCCTTATGGGGTTGCTCAACGAATAAGAATTGAATTTATCTTAATGTTCAACAATATAACCCTGATATGGATACAAACTCCAGGATAAACAAAAGCCTACCAACATTTAAAGCAACAACCATCAAGACTTATGGTTTGCTGGAATGGTGTTTTCTCACAACACTATCCCATGCAGACTTTGGGAATAGCGCCTGACCGACGGACAAATCCGGTAGAATTGGCTCTGGGCGTACAAACTGTCTCAATATGTAGGCCTGAATGTCCAGTACTCTGGGTCAAGTACCGGTAATATCATGATCTTTGATACAACTTTAACTATTCCCCACTCATTTTGATAAAATAATTGGGAAGGGAAAATTCTAATGCTTGGGAGACAGCTCTATATGTCCACCATGAGAAGTTTAGTGCTGTATTGATATTTGATATAAGTGAATAATCTTATTACTTCCTTTAGATGCGTACAATATGAAAAGAGAAGTTAACCCACTCAGGACATACAGAATACTAATAATCACTTCTCAAGTATAAAGTTTCATCACAAATCAATTCTAAGTCATCATCATCTCAGATTTTTAGTAAAATGTTTACGATAATTTTGTTTTTCAGATTCTGTATTCCAATCTTACCTGTTTAAGATACCCTGATGCATCTCGTTCCGTGAGACACTGGTCCTCAATAATTCGGTCAAACAGTTCTCCACCCTCCATATACTCCAAAACCAAAAGAAGTCTTCCTCTGTAAAACCAGATATGTACAGCCATGGTTAATTATTGTCATAACCAATATACTACTCAAACTAAAATCATACAGCTCCTTTTTATTATTGAGTTTTCATCGGACAGAATTCCGCATTTTCTGAACTTACTGCAACAAACTGTTGCAAGGGAGGTAACTCATATTACATTGTGAGCCCAATCACTTTGATTGAAGTTCGAATGGTTTACTTGAACTCCAATCAAGTGATCGGCACAATAGGCCACTGATGGCCTAAGTCGCCCATTCTACATTCTACTACTACTAGAGTCTTTCATCGTCACCCATCAGTGACTAGGAAGCTGCACGTTTAAACTTAAATGCTGTTTTTGAACAAGTTCACTGCTCCCATTTCAAATGAGTTTCACTTCTCCAATCTTAAAGCAAGTGTCTGTTGTCACTACCACTGTTTAGTCTCACAAGGATTATTTATAAAGAGGATCAGTGAAGGATACCTACTTTGATTCTGCTTCCCCTGGGAAACGTACTTTGTTTGCATACACGTCATGAAGACCAACTATATGTCCACTATGTCTGCATAATGCATGTATCTGGACCTCTCGACGAGCTTTCGTGGAATCCAATATACATTTTAAGGCATACTTTTGTCCTGAAGATTTCTCTGTGCATGATCTGGAAATAAAACAAAACATATCAATGAGTACAAAACATCACTCTCAGCGATGTTTCAGTCATAGCACAAAGGCACAAATAGCTTGAATGTGCAAATTGACAATAAAACCATTCCAAATCCATTACATCTGTATGTATTTGATTTTTCCTTCTCAAAACTGAAACCACAATGACCATACTGCTTGTGGGCTGAACACAAGTAAACTGACCACTGATTGACTTTGAACCACAACCCCTCAGGCTCAGGGAATATTAAAATGGTGAGTGATTTGGGGTTTTACATGGTTTTTGCCAATCTTTCAGCCACATCACTATGGACTCACCAACATCACATCAGGGCTCCTGTCTCTCTGAGCTGAAAGAGAGGTGTCAGGATGGGACTCAAACCACAAGGCTGACAGATTGCTGGGCCGAAGTGCTAACCACTGCACCATCCTGCGTCCCATAAATCATATGCAACCATGACACTAAGCTCGGCACACTCAAGGACACCCGCTGTCGACAGCTGCTGTGTGGACCAAGATCTTACCCCCTGAGTCCTCTTAAGTTATCAGGGGGTACGTACGGGATGGTGTAGTGGTTAGCTCGTCGACCCAGCAATCTGTCAGCCTTGGCAGTTGTGGTTCGAGTAGACTCCACCAAGGCATCTCTCTTTCAGCCCTGAGAGTGAGAGACAGGAACACCGACACGGACGTCTGTTGGTGAGAC
>JAUELE010096162.1:0-14843 GCA_031471655.1 Diodora aspera
ATACAGCACGGTATTATATTACTCTATCAACAGAAAGACAAGCTCTGAACATCGATTGGCGTATCTGCAACTTTGATAATGTCCCTTTAAGACATTGTCTGAGGTAGAATGAGGTGATATCCCAAATTTTGCAAATGCTTTTTCTAACCGTGTTTCAATGATATGTGAAAATGTAGGGGGGGAGGAGACCAATTTTATTCGCTTGACTATAATAACTTCGGTCTTTTGCACAGCGATGGTCGTGTTCAACAGCCAATGCTTGATGCACACATTAGATGGGTCTTTAAAACTTCTGTAAAACCGCTCGTATGGATAAATGTATATCTTCATGTATTATCAGACAATTAAAGATACAACAATTATATTTTCATTAAATCAACTTTTATCACTGCTGACTGGTATGTACACTGACATTCAAAAGAAATAATGTAAACAAAAATTTATTCAATCTCTTTCCAACTCAATGTGTCGTTGTGTCACTATTCATTAAATGTCAATTGTCGTGGATAGTCATTTGGCTACGTCATTTGAAAGCAACGATCTCTTGAATACATATTATCCTTTACATATGCTTGGACAGCGGTATATTTGTAGTGCCAGAAAACACAAAACCAAAATTTCAGGAAGTTTATCGAGTTAGTCTAAAATTGCAAGGCAAAATAACATCATTAATCGACAGAACAAACACGCTAGTGAGACCAAAGGGCTATGCAGAGGTATATTAATCAGTGGTGTATACAGTTTGGATTTGAAGTCTTACACCGCTGTTACCAGAACATCTTCAGCGATAGATTCAGCAGTTTATGATTATGGTGCTTTCATCTTGTAGATTATATCTGTACTATTGTGTCTACCTTAAAGTTAGTTTAGATTGCCTACATTTGATTAATAGTGATAGGGGACCAAGGCTGTGGGAGGTAGTATTTCGATAAACAAATATATTTCATACAATATCACCTCTGACTTAAAAGACGTTATGTGGTTTGGGAACTTTGTATATTTCTTCTGAAATTAAATTCGGAAAGAAAACGATTGTATTCGTTTTCTTATGAGCTTTTTATTTCTGTAAAGTTGAATAAGGAGATAACACTTTTGTATTTTGTGTTTTAACAGTGGCTGTTTGTAGATGCAATGTTTCTATGGCAGTCATGAAATAATGTCATTTGAAACAGAAGCTAGATGTTTCACATTAAATAAATGATCAAAACATGCATTGTTTGCTTGCAAGATTGTTTATTTTTTTGTATATGCTATCGTCCACAAGACATGATGCAGAGAAAAAAGATTTTACCAACCTCTGCTTTAAATCACTTCATAAACATGTTCTTACTGTCGTTGAGTTTCATTAGGTTCCAATAGTGCCGAAACCACAACCCTAAAATAAAAATCTCTGAAACTATCCAACGTTTGTTTGTTTTTCTTCAGCCATCTTTGAAAGTCTTGGTATAGTTTCTTTTGGATCTCAGTATACATTGTACAATGAATTTCGAACTACTGCGCTCTACTCATTTTACCAAAAGAATATTAATGTCGGAACTTGGTCGATAAATGGACAATGTTGTTTTGATCTTTGGTTTAGAAGGCCAACAAAATGTGCGGTGAGCAAATCAGGTTAGATACAGAAGTACTGCAGTGCAGATATGACAAAACAGGAACTTAAACCGTTAACAATAACAAAGGCATCTAACTGATTTCTGGGTTTAGCACAGCTGTCAGCACGTCTTTAGTGCGCATCCTTTCTGACACAAGAACAGAGAGTAATCAGAGAGGGATGCAGACAGATAGGGACTAAGAAGCGAGGTGGTTGGCATTTTATCACGCAGCCTGCATTCTGTGTAAACATGGTAGGAATGAGACTGAGGGTGAGTCCAATAGGAAAGGCACAATTCGAAACACTCGGTATTTAGGAGATATCATTGACAAGAATCAGCCAAGCGTTCTCGATTAAGTGTCGAAAGTAAATCGCATGTAATATGTTGATAATAAGCAGAATATGATACGTTGAAGTATCGAATATAGATACCACACTGAGTGTTGTATGCTTCATCATCTGCTTTGAGAAAGGTCACATATTTATATTATAAGTGAATAAAGATACAACCTGCGAATGAAAACTGGACTTATTATGTTGTACAGGGGAATTATCACAAAGGGGCTTCTGGCTTTGATAGGAATATTATTTCATTTTTTAAATTTATATCTGTTTCCATACATCAAGGTGATATTGTACATATACAAACATTTCCAGACAGAATATTGCTAGTACATTTGATGTCTGTGATTCGTAGTTTGCACACTCATTTACAGTTGCAAATAATCGTTTCCTCGGGTGTATTAAAGCTTACATTCACGATTCAACAGCTGTGTATAATACAGGCATAAACTAAGATAAGACATTTAACAAGGTCCATATATCAATAAGTAGAAGACCGTGTAATGATATACTCCTACTCCTGTATATACCAAATTGCGCAGGGTTGACCAGAATGTTCTAAATGAATTTTTCTTTTAAGAGTTTCATAGTATTTCTTGATTTCCTTATTTAGCATGTTCGAAACATGGACGGTTTTGGTGTTTAGACTTGTTTTACTACTTATAATAGGGCAATTAAACAATCATTGTTTTTATGTTCAAAACCAAATATGATTTTATCATTTGTAAAGGATATGTCACCGTGGCAGTAATCCATTAGCCACCCGGTCAACTCCTCCCATATTTCAGTAACGTGCTCATATTCACAAAACAGGTGAAAAATTGTTTCTGGATAGGTAGAACACAGTGAACAAAGATTAGAGCCAAGATAACCTGCTTTGTGTAACATTACATTTGTGGGCAGAATATGATGAATTATTTGGTATTGCAACCATCTCAAAGAACTAATATCTGTATATAGAAAAGGCACTAGGTATATGCGTTCCCACTCGCCACATTGAAAAGATCTATCAAACATGTTTTCACATGCCTATGCAAGTTCTTAAAAGATGAATTTAATAGAACATTGTAGTATACTTTACAACCTTTCTTGTGAATGTTTTATCATTCTAACATTGAAGAGTTGTAATGGAAGAATACTCGATCTAGTAATTGTGATACCTTTTGGAGTGAAACAGTCCGAGATAGTACAATATATACCTCTATAAAATGTATGTTAGAAATTTGGTTATATTACCATATGTATCCACAAATTCTTAATACTGTAATAACAATCATTCCCAACTAAATCATTAATACATCTAATACCCTTTTCATACACTGATTTATAAAAAACTGGTTTACATTATTTTAATCATTTTTAGTACAACATTCTTTTCGGTTTCATGATGCGTTTTTGTCAATTTCGACTTCTCCATTTGGCAACTTACTCCTATCCATTCCAACGCCTGGCTTCAAAAGTTCCTAGAATTAAAGATTTGATTCGTGACGTGTTGCTTGGTCGTCCATCTACTGGGAAAAATCAGTGACTTGAAAACAACTCTCCATAAATTCTGCCAGTCATTTGTACCGTACTTGTAGGTGAAACGAATCCTGGGGAAGACTTTATATCTCGGTATTATGCGGTGAAATGTTCAAGTTGTTCGGTGACAAGTTCGAAAGTGTACGCCGGTAACGATTGATCAAGTTTTCTTTACGTAAGGCAATGGATATAATGGTGTCACCATCGACGTCCAAAACGGAAGTTTTCAATCCAGTAATGCCATTAACATTTATAATGGATGTTGATCATGTCACAGCGAAATCGCTCAGGAAGTTTGATTTCAACTGCCATTTTGGTCAAGGTGCATTCATTTGTTAACATGTTATGTAAAATATATAATATGAAAATGTCATTTATAAAATGTCACAAATAAAAACACTAAATTCAATGGCAGAATATTGGTGTCAAAACTCTTATAAAAGACTTGAGAACTGTTAAATTACTTTTGCTAAAATATTAAATTATTGTGTCTTCAGTATTCCATGTCTGGTCGTCGGATGTGTATGGTAGTGCATATACATGTAGTCGGCTATACTGGTGTGTATATCATCCCGTACTGGAGGAAGAGTAGAGGAGGAAGTAGATAGATTTTTAGATTGTGTTTTTGCGCACAAATAAATATGACAGCGATACCGTTTATTGTTGGAATACAATATAATGGACAAAAATATATTTAAGTTCCAAATCAACAGATGCATGAACATGTTTCAAATCTTCTGTGCGTAAAACATAAATATATACATGTACATGCATGTTAGATGCACTAAAAGAAATTACTTTATCGAGTTTAAACTGAAGAGTCATTAAGTACACACACATTTCCCTACTTGAAAACTCTTTAGTGTAACCGTGGTAAGTACAGAATATTAAATTTTTGTAAAAATGCAATTTATGGAACCTTCTCTCAGGTTTTATACACTAATCGCTGAATAACGTAGATCTATGAGGCGCGCAAATGCGATCATCGAGTAAAGTAAATAGCGAAATGTGATAATATCTTGTGTGTTAGGTTCAGGTGATGAGTTTCAAATTGGTAATTCAAGAAATACCTGTCAGCATGTATCATAAAATATATTTTGTTTTCGATTTTATTATGACACTAATGGTTCTGATTTATAGTGTGCAGTTGGATGGATATCTGCATTAGTTCATGTGCACAGTGCACAGTGCACAGTGTTTTTAACTGTTTCGCCTTGCAGTACAGCTAAATGATCGTCAGGTTCCTGGAGGTGTCTAATTATATCTTTTTATACCAATTTACTACGGCGTAGGTGTATGCAAGTGTCTCGCTCAGGTGTTTAAAAATAATTGAAATTAAAAAGCCATCTTTTGATCTCCAACTCCGTTTTGGAAACGACATGCTACGGTGCTCCTGCGATGGATGTGTGGTTTAAGGTACCATCACTTATACGTTTACCGGAAATAATTTACTAAAATGTGGATTCATTTGTGTTGAATGCTACATAGTTGTGTGGCTTAACTTAAGTTATTGTGTATAAACGTTACAAATGTTGTCTAAGCAATACCCATCACCACGTTGTCTTAGTCGATATCCACGAAGCACTGGATATTTTACTATGCTTAATGACGCTTGCACATAGTTATGCACATATGAAGACAATCTGGACGGGTAAAAAGAGACCAATTCACAATTCAAGGGTTAGCCAGAAAGGACTGAACTTACAATCTCACTGTCTTAGTTAATGTTACGCCGATTGCATGTATGGCGACTGCGCCTTCTAATACATTCTACCAGGCAAACCAAAATGCCCACCCAGGTTGATAGCTTACACAAGAACACTGAAAGGAATTCAATGTTGAATTGAAATATGTTTAATGGGGTGACTATAGGCGATCTTTCAGGATTACTGTCATTTGTATAGTCTAGGATACACATTTTTCTGTTGGTTTATTTTGTCCTGTCTTCTAAATGTCTTTCGTCAGCAAGTTTCAAGTGCGCACTTTTTGGGCCTGCCAGTTTCTCTTTATATGGTCCCTCATAGCCATACTATTTACTGGTACAAAACATACTACCAATACAACACTGATTTTGACATGACCCCCCGCTCCCTAATATTAAGTTTAGACTATCTGATTCGGGTACTTAAACCATTTATGTATTTCGATGCACCTTCAATACTGTTATTTCTTTAATGCTACACTCCCTGTGTGGGGTTTTGTAAAATGGTCAATTTTTATTACACGGCCCCCACTGATTCTTTCCAAAAAAGGGTTTTCGCATGGGCCTCATTTTGAGTTAATATCACACAATTAGGCTCTTTAAGACATTCATATGTCTTAGTGGACCAAAAATAACACTTTTTATCAACATTCTTAAATGTGCACCATCTCTGTTTGATTTGTTCTACATGTAAATGTGCCAGTTTTTATGATTGGACGGTCCCCCATTGAACCTCCACCCACCATCACATACAATGTACGCGAAGGTTTCAAAAGTGGCATCTGCTCTGATGTCGATCAATGGTTACATTGCATCGTTTATAGCAAGATGCCATATTGCACCAAACATTACATCGGGACTGACAATTTTGGATTTTTCCACCCCACTAAAAGTCATGTCTATAGCTCAAGACCAACACGCCTCCAAATATTCATTTATCCTGTCCCCTATTTACTACTTGTTTACTTTCTTCTGCACGTTATTTATTATTAGATGTCTTCTGCATGACTTCTATAGGCGACACTGACTAACATGGCTATTGAAAATTAATAGCACAAAACGTAGTACTAGTATGTTAGAAAAAGAGAGCAATAGTTTTGACATGACCCCTATGTTAAAAAAATCTCATGGTATTAGGCTACTGAAATCATTTGTATGTTACAAAATACTTAAATAGTACTGTTTATTAAATTGTAAATGGTAAAAGTTCCTCTGTGATTTTTTAAACGCCATTTGCTTATTATACGGTCCCCATTTACCCCCTCTAACATCCGTAAAATTGATTTTCAAGAGTGGCATCCCCTGATGCTGATCATTGGTCGCATAGCTACATTTCTAGCAGGATTTTGCGGAATACGCCGCCCCACTATCTGCAGAATAAATTAGTGTGAATGATTACATTCACAATTTCAAGAACTTTTACAATGTAGCAATGTACATGTGTACTGACGTCCAAAACAAACTATACAGATAAAAATGACCAACGCCTATATTTTATGTCACTGTTCGTAAAATGTTGCTAATTTCGTAGAGATTCATTTGATTGATCAATACTGTGCTGAAAAATACCCTCTTCAGTTTATAAGCAACTTCTGTCATGTAGTTTCATCTATTCCAAGAAGATGGCTTATGTTACAAGTGATATAATACCATCCTGCGTTCACAATCTCAGTTTATATTGTTCTCATATGACGCTTCCAAGATTTGTCATCCGTAAGTGGAATAAAATAAATATATTAAACACTCATGCTAATCATTAAACTGACCTTGCCTACCTAAAAATGAAACGTTCATTTTGTTTCGGAAGATCGTTTACATGTATATATGCTACTTATGTTGGACAAATTGCATTGGAACTGTAAATATGTTGCTCAAATACTTCTCGTCGTTCAATTGGTTGTATTTTTAGCAACTGTGTACTTAGCGTAGGTTACATAATGATGCAGATGTCTTTTACGAATCAATGCAAAACTTCCCTTTAATGTGCAGAATACGAACAAGAAAGAAATGAGGTGCACACCAGACATAGCACACTCATCATCCATTACATGAAACACATATTGGCAGCAGAGCGGAATGCATGCCAGATATTCTAAGAGTATGTCGTTCAGGATTCCGCTGATTCTGGAGAAATATTATTCTCATGATTGGCATATTTGCTCAATTGGAAACAGTCATCCGGTGGATAAGCTGTAAATTCATTTCGCAACAAGCGAGAGCACAGGAAAAGCCCACATGCATAAATGCCACGGCTAGGTATGGTGACCTCTAATTAGTTCGACTAATGTGTAATATGTAGATCCGAATATAATCTGTTTCGGTCGCACAGCATGCAAACAGAAGACACTTCAATGCGGTAGTTGTAATTTGTAATGTTAATGCAATATTGCTGTTAGAGCTGTCTGTCCAGAATGGTGAGGCGATGGCAGTTCCTTAAAACATCATGTGCTGCTAAAATTAGATATCGGAATATTTTACTAATAGAGGAATTATCAATGTATTCAGTCCAATACAGTTACAAAGTTGTCCAAATGGGTGAACTAATTGGTGACGGTGTTTACAATAATGATTACACAGAATCTGACTGTCACAGCGTGACCAATACTCGTATATCCATCCATACAAAAAACTCGTTCAAAGTTATCATTTTGCCCTCAGATTTAATTCCTTTTCCAAAGGTATGTCCTTGCTCTGAGTCTCTGATATATCCCATCACACACACAGTCATGAGTGTCCATTACTGCATACAAAGACTTACCATCAGCTGCTATCTTATCCGTTGATAGCTCTACAAATAACTTCACCAAGAGACGTCTTTCTGACAACAGAAAGCAAGAATCAAAAGTTAACATCCTGAATGTACAGTTATTTGTAACCGTGAATTGTACTTCCATTGAGGGAGCTGCAGGGTAAAAGGGTTTCATCTCTAGAAATCGATCCACTAGACGGACCAGCACTTGACAGAGCAATGCAGTAAAACATTTATAAAGAGACTAAGTAAGACCCATATTGAGTCTGTAGCAGACAAGAAAGCACAGAGGAAGTAGCTTCAGTCATGATCAAAATGAGGAATCTGTATTTGACAAAAGTAAATGTATGTATGCCTTAGGCTGTTTGATGTACTCAAATATTTCAAAGCCAGATATCCAAAATTAGATGTGTTCCCCTGAGAGGTTACTTTAATTCTCTAATGTGAGTATCATAGTCCGAGATGGTTCCTAAACATGTCATTGCCATTATGTAGTGCTTATAATTTTGTGCCATATAAACTGAAGATTATCAAAGTTAAAACAGCAAGTAATTGACTCGTGCAGCTGGCACTGAATATTGAACCCAGCAAATCGTATAAACAACTACCGTGTTTAGCAACTACGTGGACCTCAACATCTGCCCTGAGCCCTGTTCCTGGTGTATTTCAGGGACTATTTTGAAGGTCAAAGGCAACATGAAAGACAGCATAATCACGTGTAACACAATTATTTCTGCACTTAGCAGAAGTCGTTTTTGAAGTCGGGAACAGTAATTACCTGTTCTACAAGTCACAAGAATATAACATGAGCGGAGGCGCCACCGGAGTAGACTTCATTAAATATGCACACGGAAGGCAGAACAGACAAAAAGTCATACCTATTGATGAATAGATTTGTCTGTGCTGACGTTCCTTCAGGCTGAACTATCGGACCGTGCTTTTTCCGTGCTTGTATTTATGTGAAAGACGGGAATAGATATTTGCGTTAACTTGAGCTCTGTTTAGTACCTATATTGCATATCAATTTGAGCAACTCTTAAATATTTAACCAGAAATATTTTTCACACAGAAAACTAAGTGCAAGATGACGTGCACAGACATAACAAATATGTGCTTGAAAGGCTTAAATATACTTATTGATGAATAGATTTAAACCAAAAAATTTAATGTTTAAATATTAAATATGTTGTCGTTTTCTCTGTTATATAACGCAATATTCAAGAGCTTCAAATGCTTTTACATACTAGTATGCTACAAATCTATTTTAATGATGGCTGAAATATTGCCCACAGCGACGTTTAAACATCATTTCACTCCCTCACTATTTTAATGCGCAAAAAGTACCTGACTGGCATAGACATACAGTATATGATCTTTCAAACTGAGTGCCAGTGGCATAGCGTGACCACTGGGTCTGAACTGAACAATGCCTCATGCAGAATAGTCGCGCTTTGGCTGAAATAATGCAGACCATTAAACATCATATCATGACTAATTTAAAGGCAGTAGCACAATCACTCAGCACGTTTTTGGAAGAAGCGTGATATTCAGATAAGATCCCTGTCACATCTCAGCCACAATGCCATGCAACCACATCTCATTAAAAAATGTGAGACAAAGCTGTTTATATACATTGTCAACAACAGATCATGAGGATAACGAAAAGGTCCTGTAAGGACCCTGGCATCAGCCGGCTGTTATCTACATGTATTAGCTGTCAGGGGACCCTGGGGAGCTGGGAACGGCTTTAAGGAAACACAAAACCCTGAACAATTGAAATGGATTTCAACTGTAAGTTTGCTGAAAATGGATACTGTTGATCTTTGACGTCTTGGTTGCTGAGCGGTTTGTGTTGACTCCTAGTAATGGAGAATGGTACTTTATCCAAAGAAACGCTGAAGACTAATGTTTGTTTTCAATTCTCTTTTTTTCCCCAGTGAAGTGTCATTCGAACTGCAAATGATATCATAATGTATCACACATTATGCTTCCTATTTGTCTACTGGAACTGTGGGGCGAGGGATGGTGCAGTGGTTAGCTTGTCAGCCCAGTGATCTGCCAACCTTGACAATCGTGGTTCGAGTCTCACCCGAGTACCTCTCTTTCAGCCCGGAGATTGGAGCCTCACGCCGATGTTACGCCGGTAACACTGGTGATATGGCTGTAACATTGCCGAAAACCTTGTAAAATCCCAAATCACGCAAAAGAACTTCATCAACAGTACTGATACGAATGGTTTCAATGCAGTATAGCGTAAGTAGAAATCTTTGCCTTGACTCGATGTCCAACTGTGGACTGAAGTTCAAATCTGAAGCAGTCTCTCTCTTGGAGACACAGTGTCCACATCCAAAACATCTCCAGTCCAATCCAGGCTCGTTTCAGCTGGAAGCAGAATAATAACACACGTTGAACAATTTGCCATTCACTGCCTGGTCAAAATACATAACTCCTGTGCTAATTTCACAGACATTAATTCGTTGTAGCTTCATACTGTATTTCAAATGATTTTACACTGGACAACAAACAGCTGATATTGCGCACAAGAGTCATAATATATTTAGTAATGTCATAATATGTATCTCTTCATACAAAACCTTTAAGCAGATTAGGTTCCTTTCATAAAAGAGAAAGATTTATTGTAGATGATGACTTCTTTAATAACGCACATACAACGTTTCGATGCGGTATCTGAGTGTCGCTAGGATCGACGCTAGGACCCGTGTCGAAACGTTGTATGTGACTTTCTTTTAAATTAATTAAAGAAATCCTCATCCATAAGAAATCTTTCTCTTTAACAAGTTACTGACCACCAAATGCCACTTAAGCAATTAGTTCCTCTCATCGTTTGTTCTAAGGATTACATCTGCATCGATGCTGTAACCCAGCCTTTGATTACGCCAAATGGCTGTTTGCCATGTTTCCATGATTATACATGTATATGTGCTGTAATCTCTGTTTTACATTTTTTAAGTTCAAATAGTCGGCAAAAAGGACAGAACCTCAGCTTAATAACAGGGCGTAGTTCATTATTACACGGTATTGCACTGCGAATAATTGAATGTATGAAATTAAAGGATATATCATCCTATAAAAGGCAGGTTGTACTGATTATTTTCTTTGTTCCAGAAAGCTGATGATGGCGCAAATGAAGCTTGCAAACCTTCATAGCTGCTACTCTTTAATACAGCTTACCATTTCCAAGGCTCACTTGCGTTTCATCCAGTACAACATTATTGTATTCTGATGACATGGAAAAAAAACCTGTGGGACACGATTATTGCTGTAATGTTCAATTGATAATATTGGGTTTCCTTTAAGTCATGAACAACTTACTTTTAGGTAGCAAATGAATAAATGCATGTATGAAGTATCCAACGCAATGTTTGTGTCTTTTCTTTGCTGTCTACTATGCCATGTCTACCAACGGCACACGTTTCATCCATCACAATGACCAGGGGGATAAATCAGGAAGCACCAGTCTGTTTCTACGTTCTTCAAACAGTCTCGGACGTGAGTGCACATCATCTATACACTCGGGTGCTTCCCGGAGAATATTGATTGGGCTATGATCGAAATCTGACGGCGCATTATGACAAACATATTCCCTTCGGGCCCGAGATGCATACCAGCACTCCATGTCTTCTTTGATGCAACACTGACACACAATAGATCAAATGCTGAAAGATGCCCTATTTAGTTAATATATGGGATATATGATTGAATGAACATCTTGTACCCAATTAGGGTGCACTGACAACTATTTACATATGCCTTTTCATAAAATCGTATTAATTCGTTTGGACATTGATCTCTTTCTTTTGCATGTCATACAAATCACATGAGAAAGATAGGTATATGTATAGGTATTTGAAAGGAATGAGGTATGTAATCTATAACTAACGGACAATTAAATACGAAAATAGAATTAAAATTGAACCGGCTATCACAATTATGATTACAACTCAAAAGATTTAAATAAACATTTTCTTATGGCTTAAAATTGATTTGACTTCAAAATTAGAAGAAATATGAGTAAGACTTATGTTTAAAAAGATTACCTTACACGTACTAGTCGCGATCGTTTACCGAGACAACAACCGACATTCAAAATTAGGGCGAGTTTGACATTCACTGTCTCCAAATTTATACACAGTTGCAAAGAGTATGTTTATTGCTAATACCGTCGTACACACGAGAGTAAAGGAAGTGGGTCTGTAAATTAACATGACAATCGCAGTTAGTGTTCTATTGTGTAACTCAAGGTTTCTGTCAAACATCGCACTTTGTTAACAAAAGGGTCCTATACAAACTGTGAATAATGCATGACGGGAGAGTAATATTCCAAGAGAGTATACTTTATTTAATGGACAGTGTAATTATATTGACCTTCGTTGCCATTAAACAATTTCTGGTGGAAAAGATGCATTATCATTATAATGATAACGAAGATTAGATGGAAGAACCTTTATTGGAGCAGAGTACATTTCTATAATACCGTTTAAATTATTCTTCAACAAACGCTTAGATACATATATTTATCAGTGCAACCCACACTAGTGTAAGTGTGTTGAATTGTAAATGTCTTTTAGGATAGCAAAAATACTCGAAAAGGTCAAGTCTTTTGTAAAACTTTAGGGATAGATAGAACTTTCATGATGCAGTTTGGAGAATATTAACTGTGCATTCACATTGTTATTGTTTTCGGTTGTTTTCTTTGACGCGCATATACATCCCTATAGGTATACTGAACCGCAAAAGAAACACAGATTCAGATAAATATGTACACGACATGTATTCTGAGACTTTTATATATGATATGGTATGCATATATTTTGACGCCAAACTGTTTGAGATCAGATGTTCGTGGACTTTATGAATGTTCAACCATGTGTCTGGAAAATGTCAACATGAGGAGCCCGCGATGAGGAGTAATCAGTACCGTGTATGCCCATCATTTGCAACACACCGCCTGTACATCCAATGGATTAGACGGTTGATGAATGCCAATTGAATGCGTGGGAACTCCCTGGCAATGGCTGCCTGAAGTGAAGCTGCTGTTGTTGGATTTGGACGCACTTGATCAAGTCTTCTTTGGAGCTCGTCCCACAAATGTTCAATCGGTTTAAGTCGAGACTCATGGATAGCCACGACACAACTTCAATGCTGTGTCGCTGTAGTGTAGCCCTAGCAGTGTGCGGTCTTGCTGGAGCAGTGCTTTGGTTTAAGCCAATACCTGCCCACATCATGACACCTGCACAACCTCATGTGTTCCTTTTCATGATACAACGATCTGCATAATGGTATCCACGTCTTCTCCATATTCGAACTCGTCCATTAGCATGACAAAGGTAGAAATGAATCTCACCTGGGAAAATCACAGGAATCCATTGTTGATGGCGCCAGGCCTGATGTCGCCCACTGCAAACAGACCCGTCGATAGCAGGGAGTCAAAATTGGTCGACGGGCAGGACGACGGCAGTTCAGCTGGTTGCAACGGAGTCGTTGTCTTACGCTGTCGCCATTAATGGGTCTTTGTTGGACTTCAATGGTATGTCGAGCTGCTTCGTTGGCACAGGGGAATGGATAGCGCCGATGATGGCGTCTGTCCTGCCGCGGTGTGGTCACTTCAAGAGAGGTCAGCAGTACTGCGAGTAGTGGCACATCGTTCTTGCAGTCGATAAATGGTTGTAATATTCACGATGAAGGCATTGGCGACGTTCCGGACGCTCTGACCAGATTGCAGATGTCCAATCGCTTGATCTCGTTGACATGCATTAAGTGTCAATTTGTCTTGGCACCTTCGAAACCAGGAAGAAAATGAAGCACGAGTCTAACGACTGGGATGCTTTCATACGGTCAGCCAAGTGTGCATTTTGATGTTCACGCCAACCGTTTGTTTCATGTTCCCATAGTGTGTTGTCGTGATGCAATGTTTTGGAAAAATAGGAAAATCAAATTGAAAAATTACATCATGGACAGATTGCTACAAACGACAGTATATACATTCCAGTTATTCTTCTTCATTGTTTTGTAATTTTTGACATTTTTCAACACTTTCGTTTCTTTTGCGGTTTAGTATATGTCTGTTAACCAGCAACGGTCCATGATAATCTCTTTTCAAAAACTCGTTAGATGTTGAGATTTGCGCAAAATAATATACGAAGAGGACACCAATCCGCAAGACGAAATTGTAATGATTAACGTGTTTTTATATGTGGCCTTGGAAGATCTTATTGTACCATATGAGAAATACGAAACCATTTTCTAAGGTGAAACATGAGCAAATATACTTTGAACACGAAATCAACATCTCTGAGGAGGCGTATCAATGTGTCCATTCCATACTCAATAACCCCATATCAGCTATGACATTTGCTGAATGGTCTAATGTTACCACCAACGTGTTTTCTTTGTTTGTATAAGAGCAATTTATTCAGTAACCTGTCAGTGAGCATCTGCTAACGATTACTTAATGTTAATCTATTAGGAGTGCTAGCACCATAATAACATTAAGTAAATATATCAATGTGAAAATGTCGTGTTCTGTAAATGACTGTTATGATTTATATCGTTCATTTAAACAAGTCAGCGATCAGTGTCAGAAGCAATATTTGTCGGGATAAAGTCATCACATTAAAACAAAATATGTGCAGAATGAATAACCTTAAGAACTAATATGTTTTGATATTGAAATAATCTGGGTTGTTTATGGCCAGGAACCTATGGCAAGGCATTTTGTCTTCGTTTGAAGGAGGGTTTAGAAAATCAAAGTGGGCAATATGTTAGTATACGGCTGCTGTTAGCGATAAGTAAACATCTTAATGTCTGAGCCTTTGCTAGAAAGGACAGTGTACTATAAACAAGAGCCATCCGTAGATGGCATATCCCCCCGGCACTTACAACTGAGGTATTACCCAAATATTTTCAAAGTTCAACTT
>JAUELE010096272.1:0-14841 GCA_031471655.1 Diodora aspera
GTCAACTCTGGGCTGAAATTGCACCATTTTGCATATTTATTTTAACCCCCACCCCTTTACACAAATTCTGGATCCACCCTAGCAAATTTAGTGCACGTGAAGTGGAAAGAAGCATCTCTGCAACGTCGTATTACGATACAAGGGAGACAATTCTGTATTCTCCTGTTGGAAAGGTTGGAAAAGTGCCCACATCCGGTTGCGCAAATTTAATTTATTTTTGCTGTCCTATTCCGTGTTTCTTGTAATTTTAGCTGCAGTCAATGGCTGTCAAGGATAATCATCACTGTGACATGTCACGGTCGTTTTCCTGTGATGAAAAAGTTGCTCAACTAGAATCCAAAGCCCATGCTTCGCAGCATGAAGAACCGACTGCGAGGGTGCTGGTCCTCTACACAGGTGGAACCATCGGGATGGTCACAAAAAACGGAGGTCTTCTTTAGTTCTATTATAATCCAATCTAAACTCACTTTGTTGTATTGTGCAAGAATATCCAACAGTCTGAAATAAATGACATGCAATTTGTTGTTCAGAAAGATATAATATGACAAACGGAAAGAGTTCCTTTCGGTCTCCCCACTGTCGTTTTCTTACAGTTAGGCTACATGCATTTATCGGTGTAAAATGACTTTATAACCAAGTTAGCATATCTGTAAGGTAGAAAACATACAAAACAAATCCTAGTCCTAAGCATAAACTAATCCAAACCCCCCAAAACCCATTGATGTTTAGCGGGGGGAATTAAATGATCTCTTGCCTGACAATGTCCTTGGGCTTTGGCTCCAATCCAAATTCGACTGACAGATACACAACAGTAAACTTTGTGAGTTAACACAAAATGTTCATGGTACATTTCACCTGGGAAACGTTCAAAGCATTTGGAAAAAGCTCAAAAACACCTGGGAAAATCATAATTTCATTTTATTTTACCTGTACGAACCCTGCCAATAGCAAATTGTCATTCAATAAGCTGAAACAATCTCAAATGACCTAAGCAAATATTGTCTCACTTTTTGGTTAATTTATGTCTTCACAAACTATTTCATACAGTTAATTCCTTCAGTGTGTCAGTAATTGAAATAAATTTGTTCTGCCAAGAAACTCTTTGACCTTCAGAGGTCAACGATCTAGGGTTCATGCAAATACATGGGATGGGGTATTATCAGGTTGCCAATTGTAGCCTTGAAGTAATGCATCATATGACAATGGATTAACAATTATATTATTTAGAATGGTATCTGTAATGTAATGTTTGTTTTGGGAGTGACTGCAGTCGTTTGCTTTCACTTCTCTTTCTACTGGTCTTTTCCTTAGTGGGCCCCCATGGGTTGGCATTGTCATTTAGAAAAAAATAGGCCCCCAGTAACCTGATGCATGTCACATGAAGTGACCAAAGTTGGCATCTGTTGCTCTCATTTTCACTCTAGAAGTCTCTGTTTGTGCATCTTATAAATCACATTCCGTCGTGGGTGACTTATTACCTCTGCAGAGCTCTTGTTCAGTGCGCATCTTGCAATCATATTACATAATGGTTCAAAGATTGCTTGTGCAACTTGAAAACATTAATTCAACTAATCTCACTGAAGGAGTTCTACTAATCCTTATAATAATAATAATAATAAATTATAATTTATTTTCCAGGGATACATTGAAATTTGTTTTCTGTCTTTGTAGTTGGTAGTTGCCATAGTGCAGCACCAATATCCATTTTCAGCAGAGGAAACTGGGACAAGTGGAGAAAAGTACCTTGATCAAGGGTACAACATGCCACTGGCTATGACTGAAGTCAAGACTTGACTTTCATAGGATTACAAGTCTGACATATGTTGGTCACGACAATCCTGCTGACATGGATCTTGGTTGCACATAAATTTATTCTGTTGATAATATGATATCTTGACAATATATATATCTCATGCTACATGTGTACATAAACTAAGTTTTGTTTTTGTTATTGCAGCCTATGTTCCTGAAGCAAACCGCATGGTCCAAAAACTAAAGGATCTTCCAATCTTTCATGATGTTGAATTTGCACGGAAACATTTTGAAGAAGACCAAGTTAACCATCTTGCACTGCCGTGAGTATAATAATCTTCTCAGCTTTAAAGTCAGAAATTGTAATAGATTGATATTCTCAATATAACAGAGAATAATAATTAAAATAATGTGTCAGTGTTCCAGATAGCAAGTAAACAACTACTAGTATCACAGGTTTTAATTTTAAATTCATATCGAGTAGATGTAAATTCATATTTGTACTTTGATTTAATACTTTTATAGCGTATCTCGTCATCATGGAAAAGGAACGAGTCCATTCTGCAGGGAATCTCAATTATTTAATTCTGACTGGTGCAATTACACAGTGCTGAAAATAGTTTTCAGTTGTTTTTGTTTATGTTTATGCACTCAGTACTCCTTCATACAACACTGTACTCCTCACTGTGAAAATTTGTAGCATGTATATATACGCCTTGGAATGCAAAAGTTATCTGGAGCACTGATGCATATTTATCATATGCCAAAATCCACCCACTTGATAGTTATTCTTGGCGTTACAGTCTATGCAGGGCAGAATTGCTGAAACATAGTCTTGAGCTTGGCTAAAAAGATTTTTCTGAATGAAGACAGGTTAATGTTATTTGGCATGGAGTCCCACATCACTAGAGCAAAACAAGGTATGAGTTCGCAGATAAGTCGTAACTGACTCATATTCTGCTTTGTCAGAAAGTAAAAATACAAAATGATGGTAGATTTTGACAGCAACATAAAAATCTGCTGGCCAATGTTGGTAATATTTTAATTAAGGTAGCTGGTAACATTTACATAAATGGACAGTAAAAAGAACCCTCGTTATTGCACTTAACAAGAATCCTGCACTGCCTTAGTTGCTGTCTTGGTTGTGCAAAAGACAAGTCACTTCCGCCATGTTTGGTGCCGATTTCCACTTGAGGAAGTGATGTCATCTATCAAACCACTAAACGTGCAGTCCGCCATTTTGTTGGACTGGGCTTCCCCAGAGTGGTTAGTTTTAGGCACCGAGCGTCTGACTCGGATCGATGGTGGTGATGACCTGTCCTTTTTCAGTTTATAAGTAGCGAGCATAGCTTAGGCAGGTAGCACTCTATATTCATTAAGGTTGAACAGACAATAAAGCTGATAGGTTGTGTAGAGTGTACAAGTCGTCTTGAATCTTATTAGACCTTTTTGCCCAAGCTTGTTTTAAGATTTGTCTTGACATTTTATTAGAAAAGTGTTGCTTAACAATAAAAGTTCAAGGCTTGTTTGCATTTTTCTTTACAACTAGAATAATTACTTAATTTCATGAAAAGGGTAAAAATATTGTTTGTGAAACTAACTGCATCCAGTAGACCTGATTTGGGTCTAAGAGAGATAACTCTTAGTGATTTCAAATGTGGACTGCACTATTGAAACATGTCTCGAGCACAGCGCACACTAATTGGATATGCATATTGCATTATGTGTAAGGTGGAACTAACAAATACATACATTGTTAGAATATGAAACGTAGGACAAGCCTGTTTGACTTGGTTTTATTCTTGCAATTTACATGCATAACAGATGTTGGTTGTTTAGTCGCTATGAATCTGAAATTGTATCCTGTTCGAATCAAGGCCTGGTATTAGTCTGTTTTCAGTCATAGATGAAACACAGAAGTTGTTTATCCAGTTGAAAGATGAGATTTAGTATACCAGGGCTTCTACTACCTCCTATATTTCCTATATTTGCTGTAGATATTTCATACATTTTCATCTCCCTCCTATATTTTCCTGGGGTTTTTTTTCTGTCATGTTAGTTGCAAATTCCTGTACTTTCCTATAAACTGGTGATTGCATTGTATGTTTGTGGCAAATGTTCAAAATGTCAATGAATCACTTGACGTTTGTGAGGATATTTGCAGAGGGATGCTGTTTCCTAATGTTCAGTTACCATCTAACAAGATCAAGCTTACAAGAAATTAGAGAACCTAATGTGCAAACATGCATTACTAGTGCATAAACAGGTGTTTATATCGTTTTCAGCCCCTCATGAGTGAAGACATAGTTGATACACATACTCTATTATTCCTATATTTTCACTAAAATCTTTTTGTAAACTCCTATATATTCATGAAACATATTCCTATAAAATTCCTATATATTTTTCAAGAACCGACGGAAGCCCCGTTGTACAAAATTAAAAATAATAATGTTTGTAGTGAATTAAAATGATATTTTTTTGTCTTAGCTTTGGCACATTTATGATTGTGTCTTGAAGTTCATCTTGGTCGTTGATATCAATGTTTACAATCAATTTTCGGCTGATTTCTGGACAGTATAATTAACTGATGGAATTAAGTTGAACAGGCTTTCTTTCAAACTGTTGCTGTAGAATTGGCAGTATTTGCTCTCAGGTCATTGAATAAAGATCTGTTATTTGTTGGTAATGTTTTAGACTTGTGCCATCTTTGTAAAAAACAAAAGACATTTTAACTGAAAGCCATTCATGTTCACTTGACAGTCTGACAGGTACTGCACTATGGCAGCAGTATCGCTTTAAACTGATGATTTAGTGTTCATCTACTCATCAAAATCTTTTACATTCCATGCACATCGCTGTCTTTTATAATCGGGAATCCATGCATGCCCTACCTCCTCATGCACTTCCTGCTGTTGCGGTATGGCTGAAATATTACCCACGGTGACGTAAAGCAGCATTTCACTCACTCACTGATGCATTTCCTCTCTTCTTACTTACATCTCCACTCTCTCCTCTCTCCTCTCTCGTAAACTGGGGGTGCGGGATGGCGCAGTGGATAGCATGTCGGTCCACTGATCTGTTAGCCTTTGCAATCATGGTTTAAGTCCTACCCGGGTACCTCTCTTTCAACCTGGAGATTGGAGTCTCACGCCAACCTGGCGCTGGTGACACCGTGGCAATGTGGCTGAAAGACTTCTGAAAACTATGGAAAATCCAAAATCACTCACTCACTTATTTGTGAACCCCATTCAACTCCCCACAGGAAGTGTGAACTTTCCTCTTACATTCAGCTGGCAAAATTGGGCATATGGCTGAACGGTTGCCAAGTCCCACTATACATTCCAATCAACTAACCTCTCCTGAACTCATTCCTTCCATACACTCATCCATTCCCTCTTCGCTTCCAAAGTCATGTAATCCCTCAAACACTGACCCACTAGCTCTTCACTCCCAAGCTCATGCAATCACTCCCAAACTCATGTACTCGCTCCCGATGTCATGCACTTCTTCTTCACTCTCAACTTGTGCAATCATTCTCAACTCACGCACTTACACTCAAAGTCATCCACTTGTCCTTACTCCCAAGCTCATGCAGTCACTCCCAAACTTGCGCATTCACTCCTCACTCCTGAACCAATGAACTCATGCCCAACTCATGCAATCACTCCCAAACTTACTCAGAATCTCCAGCACTCGCTCTTCCTTCATGCTCATGCACTCACTCCAACACTATGTTACTTTGAGAAAAAACTGTACATGGGTGGCAAGTCAATAAGTCAATGCTTCGAAAAATAGAAAGGAAGGGGGGGGTGTCATCGGTTGGCTAAAACACATGTCAGGGATGTAGTAAAGGCAGAGAACAGACAGTCTTGTTGAAATGACAGGTAAATCAAATTGAAAAGAAAGTGTAAAAACTGTATGGTTACAGCTGTAAATTTCAGCTCAACAGCAGGTGAAGTTTGCCGGCTTCCAGCTATTGTCTACATCCCTGCATGTTGAAAAAAGAAAAGACTGCAACTCAGGGAGGAGTGGGGGATGTGACAGAAGGGGAGAGGGGGGATGCCCCCGGGAACCCCTTACAAACCCTGCAACATCATTGTTAAAAGCAGCATGAAGTAAAATCTTTCCTATATTGTGCATATAACACAGGTTAACGCCAGAAGCTGATCTCTCCACATCATGCTCTCAACGAGAAGGGTAAACTCTGTCTTCAGTAACTAGTATGTTGTATTGTATGACAGTACGTGACTGTATGCTTCCTCTTAAGAATGTGAACTGCAGAGGACGAGGAATCTTGGTAGATGTCAGATTGTCGACCCATTTAGGGGATGCAAAGATGCAGTAATCACAAAAGCAATAATTTCTGTCCACACATGAAAGGTTGATGGGATACACAGTGTGCTAGTAATCCAGCAGGCTTGGTTTAGAGGTTTCAGATACCTGCCCTGGTTACTCTTAGAGTATAGTATTCGCAGTAATTCACAGAAAACCTTCCCTGGCTCTAAGAGTTACCAGGATCAGGTATTCCTTGAATTACTGTGAATACTATTGACACAGAGATGATTTCTTTGTGGTATGGTTGAGAAATGGCTAAAAGAATAACTTGCATCTGAAATATAATAAAAAATGCAAGTACAAATGGTTTGATTTAAAAAAAAAAAATTATTGTGATTTGAAGATTTTTAGAAAGAAATTTGGAAGAATATTGTATAAAGATGATTTGCAGCTTTTACCAAGATTCCAGTTCGTTTGTATAATTGTACTCATTTTTTAATGTACAAACTTACATTTTCAGTCTAATTAAAATGGATTGAGATATTTATGATACCCTCCAACAAAAGATCCAACAACTCTGGATTATGTGTGAAAGATTTTGGTGTCCAGCTCTTCCACACGGTTCTGTTGTGTGAGCTGGACAATTTTTCAGGGCACTTTACAATGCATCCTCAGAATCCAGGGTATAATTAACGCCTGTCTCCATCGGTCAAATACCCTGGACTCACTCCTATTCACGACGATTGTTTTGCGATAATGGAAAGTCCGAAAATGCTAAATATAGCATTCCAATAAAACGTCATAACTGCACGAGAAGTAACTCATGATAAATTTAAACACATGACGTCTTTACTTCGCCGAGTGTTGGGAGAGACGCGCCACATGATTGGACGCAAGCTTTCGATATAGAAGCTTCACTGATTGGTCAAACCGCTCGCCTCAAAACGATCGTCATGAATAGCAGTGAGTCCACGGTATTTGACGGATGGAGACAGGAGTTAATTATACCCTGAATTTCGAGGATGTTTACAATGACAAAGACAAAGATTCCATTCAGTGTGGGTAACACCTTCCATTGGATTGGGGTGGGGGAGGAAGGTGGAGTGATACTGTCTCTTTTTGAGGGACTGTCATTCAGAAACAGTTCATACCCATGGCCCAGAAAGAACCGAATAAGGTCCTGTTTATCGTACAAGGGGAATTTGTTTATTTTGTTTCTTGTAAATGTCTCAATTTTATTTTAATTGACTGATGCACTGACAAGCATGCTGATCTTACTGTTACTTCAGAAGTATAAAAGAAGTTTTAGTTTCTTAACCCTTAACCTGCGGGAACAGAGATTTTCCGGGCTGCTGGTAACTAACTTTGACAAGATGGCTGGCGGCTCTCGGAATTTCTCCACTGTAAGAGAAATCGGCTAGATAGAATAATGTAAAGAACACATGTCTGTTTCCAAGCAAATATTCTGTGCGCCGCCAGTCACCTTGTATATCAATTGATACCAAAGCGGAGAATTTCCGTGCGCCACTAGCTATTGTGTTTTAATTAGTCCCCACGCGCCCATTCAGAATAGCCGCCAGCCAGCTTGTAAGCCTTAAAACAATAGCCGCAGGTTAAGGGTTAACATGCTTTGTATTTTGAGCTGAAGAACCCACCCAGGAAATCGAAAAGAAAAAAAACACCACATATTCACTGACATGCTAGTTCAAACAATTTTGATGGTTGTGAAGCTTAATATATATTGCACTACAGTAAAACTTCTAAAATTTCAAACCAAAAAAAATAATTACTTTTTGACGTGTTTAAATTTGTGAAAATTATGATATGATTATGATGAAGTTAGAATTCAAAAGTTTGGAAATGTCTACCAAAAAGTAAGTGAAGATTTCAAATTTCTGAAAACTGCTGAAGGTAACAATCAACATTTTTTTAAGTTTAGAAGTTCGAAAGTTTGGAAGTTTTACCGTATTTGGGTTGTCTAAATGAGCCAACCTTGCAATTTACTGGTCCAAGAAGAATTTTGCTGGTTTAGGAGAGGTGTTTGCCAGTTAACGGAAACACTGGTCGAGTGTGATGCTTTAATGTAGAATAAGTTCTCAGTGCATATTCAATGCCCATTAAACTGATACTGTGAACATGTCGTTCATAGACTGTTAAACGTAACTGAAGGGTCAGCTTGACACACAAACAGCCAAATGTATTTGATTACGTCTGGTACATGCTGATTATGTATCTCACTGGATTCTTGTTATCTATACTCATAGCTTTCAAATTTATTGCAATCCAAACTGGTCTTTACTTTCTCTGATAGGCATCAATTACCATATAAAACTTAAATTCAGATAAACACGATTATATATCAGAGACTAGCCTTTTGAGAGTTAATTTCATTCAGCCTAAAAATATTCATTGTTATATGGCGAAAAATTTACACAAATATATTTTGTGAGGCATGTAAAGACATTTTGAGTTGTATGTATGCATTAAGTATTAACACAGATGACACAAGAGATGCTTTGCTGATGTCACCACCCATAACAGTTGCTTGTAGCATTAACTTGTCAAATACAACTACTTAATACTACTGACTCTTATGTTGTTTGAGACTTAGTGTAATTAACATATTTCAATTGCAGCCCCTGCATCCTCTAAGTTATTAAGTTTGAAATGTTCAGTGTCTTAAAGTTTGGAAGTTCGTCCGGCAATCCTTAGACTCAATTTGGAGAGGACAGAATGGAGTCAAATTCTCACCCAGGGATAATTTTTTTTTGCAAAGAATGATTGTTCAAGGAGAAATAACATGGCTTCACTTGCCTTATTTCAAGTTTTACTTGCCCTGTTTCAAGATTTACGGTAAAACTTCTATAATTTCAACAACAACAAAATGATTTCTTTTTTATGTCATAAAATTTTTGGAAATTGGTAATCTTTGATAAAAGTAGAATTCAAAATTTTGGAAATTGCCACCACAATGTAAGAGAAAAATTCAAAAATTTTGGAAACTGCTGAAGGTAACTACCAACATTTTTTTTAATTTTTAGAAGTTCGAAATTTTGGAAGTGTTACATACTACTTTCCCAAGTTCTCATACATCAACTAGTTTACTTTTTAGACCAGAATGTTCGATTTATTATTTTAGGGAGTATACACACTGGACTTGTTCATGTCAAACTGGTGATTTTAGTTTACTGACAGTAAAGCAAAGACTGGGCAAAGGGTTACCCTGGTCACTGGGTTCAAAACTCCGCCTGGTGTCCCTCTTTCAGTCTGTGAATTGAGCTGTGACACTGATGTCATGATATAGCTAACAGATTTGTGAATGCTGTGCTAAATCCGAAACTATACACTTTTGTATAAAACGTTAAACTCTAAAAAATTAGTTCACTTCTCATAATGTAGCTTTGAAACAAAAACAACACTGGTTGAACTATAATTTCTTTGTCTTTGAAGCTAGTTGTGTTATTACTGTTTACATGGGTCTGCAGAATGATGTATGGTCTTGTATTAAATTTTGTTCTCGAAATATTGGAAATTTATAATTTAAGCAACATAACCAGTTCGATTTTTATGTCTGATAAAAAACAAACCCAAACCCCAACACAATATCAAGGCATGCCAAGTGACAAATTTACAATTCTTTTTTAACTGGGAACAGTTTATTCAAAAGTGCATGTTTTTAAATGTAACTTTGACAATTGACAATTTTAGCCAATCAGAAGCCTGAGATGCAGTACTGCATGTTCACTTTCTAACAGTCATCTGTTTGTCGGAGCGCTGGTGGTCTGCATGTAATGTTTGAACTTTTAAGCAATATTTCTTTAAGGATTGTATGATGGATATAAGATCTTGCTTTTAACATTCCGGAAATTCAGTTTAGTTAGGATTTCTGTTACCGATACTCTAAAAAGTAAAGATAAATATTTTTTGGGCCCTTTGTATAGTTTTCCGTACTTTTAACAGGTTGTATTAGGAGTGTTTAAAAAACATTGGATGTATACCCATAAACTTTTGATGTATACCTGTAAGGCTCATTTTGAACCTAAATGATATAAAGAAAATTTTTAAATGGTTGCTGGTACAGGTATGTCGTGAGATTTCTATGTTAATTATTTATAAACTACAATTGTTTTGATTGGAATATTTGAATACCATGTGTTAGTGATTGGATAAGAGAATCACTCATGCCTCTTTGTCTTGTCTCGTCCAGCCTTGTCTTGTGTTTGTCGTCTGTCTTACCACATTTGTATTTTCTGTTGTTCTGGTGCAAACAATTTCATTTTAATTAAGATTTTCTTGTGACTGTGATAAAATTGTTTGCCCTGAGATTGCTACCAAGATGTCTAATTTGTCAGATTCTTCGCAAACCTTGTGACTTGCGTTTACTCAGTCTTTGTGATGTATTCCCCTATCACAAAGTAGAGTCTATCTGTCCGTCCATCCATCCATCCGTCCAACTTTCAAACAGGGCAATATGAGGGAAGTTATGAAAGCAGAAAGGAGAAATTTTGTACACTGGTCTATGACTACATTGGCTGTATTGATTTAAAAGTCAGAATTATTGCCAGGTCTGTTGAAAGATTGCTTTTTCTAACTTGTCCCCAGACAAAACCTTACGTCTTAGAATATTTCCAAATGCAGATTCTGTCATTTATTTTATATATTTTGAGAATTTGATCTTGGAATTTTAACTTGTCCACAGTCAAATACACTAAAAACTTTTCCACTTGTCCGGCTGTGTGTCACACTAGTCGGGCATTGTATTTATCGACAGCCCTGATTGGCTTATAGTTTTCAGAGTTATGTCCCTTGATCTTTCAAAAGAATGTATGGGTCTAAGCATACATCATCGCCAGTGACCCACTGTAGATCATGTGAACATGAGTGAAGCATGATCAGCCCACAGTTACCGACAATAAGCATACATATATGCTTGTTAATTCTGGATCTTGAACTAGCATCAATCTAGCATGCCAAACTGAGAATTGGTCTGTCTCCCCAGTTGTGGGTTTGAATCTCTGATTTTTGTTTGTTTTTGAAATTGCCAAGCTAAGTCAGCTTTGCCAAGGGCTGCTTCGAAGTAGTGGGCTGACACATTTTACAGCTTTATGGGGGGACCATTCACTTGGAACAGATTTTACTGCATCAAGTCAAGTTAAGTCAAGTTTATTTCGTATGTAGGGCCAATGAGGCCTATAGTACAACATGTGTAAATACAAAACAAAACATTTACAGAGCGCCGGTATATAGCATTTGTGAAAAATATGTCCAAATATGTACAGATGTTCTTCGATAAGATGTAACACATACACAAAGGGCCGGAATACAGGCTATAGGTACAGATGTTTCCAGACGGGGTATGACACCTAAACATAGCGCCGGAATAGCGCAGTTTTATTGTTATTAATATAGTAAATCTGTGAGTTGTAACATACGTGTTGCAGTTTGATTGTTATTAATGCAGTACATCTGTGAATTGTAACAGACGTGTTACAGTTTGCTTGTTATTGATACAGCAAATGTGTTAGTTGTAACAGACTCGTTACAGTTTGTCTATTGTATACACAGTAGACCTATGAGTTTTACCAGAAGTTTTACAGTTTGTCTTGTATTGATACAGACAAGCGCTGGAGTTCAAGTTCCTCTGATGAAAGTGGCCTACAATCGGTGGGAAAGTGGTGCGGAACATCCTACGGGAAGGTCATTGACATAAACGAGAATGTTAAAATCCGCTACAAGAATCTGAACAATTCCAAGTCAGGATTTACAATCAGAATAACCCCTCATGAACGTACGTATCGATATCAGACACGTCCTTTGGTACTTCAACGAAGACATTATTGATATTCTTCTAAATGAATATGTTGATTAACTGGTCATATTTTTTTACATACCTGGTGTAAACCGAGTAGTTCTGAAATTGCCTGTAAGGAAGTATATATGTAGACTGATGTGAAAGCAAGAATGAAAGCAATATATACATACAAGCTTGTGTGTCGCTATGTCTTTCAGCATCATTCTATGGAGGAAGCCAACACCATGTTGTCAACGTGGACTCAGTTCCTACTCACATCTACTCTGTTGGTTACCCAGTTCGATACAGAGAGTAAGTAATACTTACCTTTCTTAGACAGACAGATGGACAAGGAGACACAGTAAATTCAAATCATTGTTCATATTATTCATAGTCCCAAAGTCAACTTAATATTCAGGCTTGACCTATTTGAGGACATAATTACGATAACAATGATAACACACGTTAACTACTGCTGCTGCTGACGGTGACGATAATTATGATGATGATGCTTATGACGACAACGACGGTGATGATGGCGACGGCAACGACTACGACGCTGCTGCTGACCATGACGACGCTGCTGCTGCTGATAATGATGATGATGATTATTCCTGATGTTTCAGTTCTGCCACTTTTGGCTGGATACTGACTGGGGCTGATGGGACAAATGTGATCAACATGGAAGCTGTAGACTTTCACTTAGAGGACTTCCCGGAGTGTAAATACGACCGTCTGACGATATCTTCAGGATCACGTGAGTGGTATACTCTGCAGAGCACTCTGGGCGCATGCAAGTTGCAGGCATAATTCCAGAGACCAGTGTTTGCCTGATGGGGTGGGGATAATATATTTTACTCAGATTACGTGTTTCTCAGCTACGTTAATGATCATGCGAACCAGTCTCTGTTGTTGAACCCTGGTTATATACATGAATTATATGTTGGTTCTTGCTGTTATATCTATGCTTCAGATGTAAGGTAGCTGTTCACCGATAATCTTCAAGTTAAGGTTGTCGAAGATATTGGATGTCCTGTTTTTAGTTTAAAGGATTATGATACTCCCACGGTAACGTTGTAGTGCTCTAAATCTAGTTTCTAATGACATTCCATATCGTCTTGCTTCAGGTAAAAAATATTCAGATAAGTCATGTTCCGGTTTACGTAATCAGTACGGAGGTCATAGAAACGGACATAAAATCCTCCCTTATGGACTATTATGCCAAACGGGCTACACCGAACAGCCCCTAGCGAACTGATCGCCACAAGTTAGATCTACGGCGAAGAATACAATTCGTACTATGTTATGTCAATACCAAATAAAGAACACGAAGAAAAAGTGAAATATAATGTTAGTATTAATCATTAAAAACAACATTGACCAGCGGTCATTATACTGTGTGTTGGTCCGGTCATTGTAGGTGAGACTAAATGGTGCGGCAAAAGAAGTGGACAGTTGTATTCTTCCCGAGAAAACATCAACATGACGTTCATCACCGACGGCCGGCTTGAGGAGAAAGGGTTCCATCTGCGCGTGTATACAACACCTTACCGTAAGTACATGTACATGTATCCTTGAACTACACTCTGTATACACGACCTGATCGTAAGTACATGTATCTCTGAACTACAGTCTGTATATACAACACCTTACCGTAAGTACATGTACATGTATCCTTGAACTACAGTCTGTATACACCGCCTGATCATAAGTACACGTATCTCTGAACTACAGTCTGTATACAACACCTTACCGTAAGTACATGTACATGTATCTCTGAACTACAGTCTGTATACACCACCTGATCATAAGTACATGTATCCCTGAACTACAGTCTGTATACAACACCTTACCGTAAGTACATGTATCCCTGAACTACAGTCTGTATACAACACTTTACCGTAAGTACATGTATCCCTGAACTACAGTCTCTATACAACACCTTACCGTAAGTACATGTATCCCTGAACTACAGTCTCTATACAACACTTTACCGTAAGTTCATGTATCCCTGAATTATACTCTCTATACAACACCTTACTGTAAGAACCTATATCCCTGCACTACAGACTGTATACAACACCTTATCGCAAGTACATGTATCCCTGCACTACAGTCTGTAAACAACACCTTACCGTAAGAACCTATATCCCTGCACTACACTCTGTATACAACACCTTACCGTAAATATCCTAGAACCATTATCCGCATAGGACGCTTTATTGTAATTGTCACAGAACTACAGTCTGTGTACAACACCTTATCGTGAGTATCCCAGAACTACATCCCGTATACGACACTTTACCGTAGTATCCTAAAAATACAATTTATAACGCCTTAATGTAAATGTCGAAAGTATCTACACAAAATACAGTTCATATCGCTACACCTTTCCCTAAGTATCCCAGAATTAAAGCCTGTCAATAGGAAATGAAATGTTGAAGAGACATTTTAGATCTCTGGAGAAAGTTGGCCTTGCTTGTAAATTATGTCAGTCGATCCCCTCCCCCAGCTTGGATACTTTGTCCCTGACGTTATTAAAACAGGAAAATGATGAACCGTGCTCGTAAGACTCGAGTAAATTACAATGTGAAAACGATGAACCGTGCTCGTAAGACTCGAGTAAATTACAATGTGAAAATGATGAACCGTGCTCGTAAGACTCGAGTAAATTACAATGTGAAAATGATGAACCGTGCTCGTAAGACTCGAGTAAACTACAATGTGAAAATGATGAACCGTGCTCGTAAGACTCGAGTAAATTACAATGTGAAAATGCATCAAACTCTTGTTCTCTTTCAATCTTTCCATTATGATCCTAAATGCAACCTTCTTTAACGTATATTGATAATAGTGGCTATTTATACCGCGCCTATATCCGTGCATTATGCTCGCTCATGGCGCTACAAAATATTCACAATACACCAATGAAATAAAATGTAGAAGTTGGCAGTTCAAAATGTTAATCTAGGAGAATGCTACTGAGAAATAATGAGTTTTTAGTAGGGACTTGAATGAGT
>JAUELE010096383.1:0-14838 GCA_031471655.1 Diodora aspera
GATACACGGACAGTAGGACTCGCTTGATAAATACTAGTATACGGAGATGCGATGATTGGAGTTTTTCGTAACTCTCCAAAACGAAAGTTCACAGGAGAAAATAAATCAAGTGATTTGGTACGAATTAACTGATATTTTTCACTTGGGTTTTAAACAATGCGCCACAGGGCCAACTGTAGTCATTCAACTTACGTCATTTCAAATTTTAGTGCGCCAAACCCGCAAGGGCGCAGCCTAGAATGAACACTGCTGAAATATGTGCATACATTCACAAAAGTACAAAAGAAAGAAATTAAGTTAATGTTGTAATTTACATGATGAAATTACCTGTGGCACTTCATGAAACTGCTTTTGTTGCAATAGAGGAAAGTGCTGGTTAATTCTGGTGTTGACCTAGATAGACTATTTAAAGTCTGAATATCTTGGTCTCTGCACAAATCTTGTACATTGTACTTGGATAACTGTGCTGGAATAATGAACTCTTTGCGTCATTAAACATGTGATATCAAAAGACTTGTGAACAACTTGTATATTGTGAGTTCTTGTGTTGTGTCCCAAAGTGATAATGCCTTTTGGGTTGAATTGATGATAAAGTGAGCAAAACGTAGTTATCTTCGAAGTGAACAAAGAATTACATGTTTTACATTGAATTCAACTGATCACTGAGACACCTGGTGATTTATCTGGGAACAAAACGTCAATATGCTGTTTCAAGATGGTGTAACATAATTCATGCCTGAGTTTTGAGAATAATAAAAGTTGTCCATATGGGATGCAATAGGCGCATTAACCAATGTAAAATGTGATGCAAGTTTCTTTATACAGTGCTTGGAGTTCAACTGAACTGGAGATTGACCGGTATCTTAAAGGGTTTATGCTTATTGATCGTAAATATTGGAAATATAAACTTGTTTGCACAGAATTTACAATTTGGTTGGCATGGAATTGAATTCTTTTCCATTGGTTTCAGGTTTCTTGGGGGACGGGAATTTTGAGGATGTACAAACATTGAGTTTGCCTCAGAGTGGATTTGATTTGAAAAATTCATACAAGAGCTTTGCTGGTTTGCGAAATAGGAGACCTACTTTTGTAGGTGGTAACAAAAAGAGGATTTACCCATGTCCACACTGTGATAAAGTTTTTGAAAAAAGTTGTGGCAGGGGCTATCACATAAAGGCCATCCATGAAAATATGACATTTGAATGTGTGTGTGGTAAAAGTTACAAGTACAAGACTGGGCTTGTTTCGCATCAAAAATCATGTGCTGTTTTGTTGTGCGTCAACGAACAGAATTGAAATCTTGGATGAAAACGTCAAAACGCTTTGTAGACGGATATCTGCATTTTCTCTTTAAAAAAATAGGTTTTGGTTTTATCAGCATGTTCTACTGTTGTCGTGTTTGATCTTGGGAAATGAAAGCTAAATAAAGGTGGAAGGATTACATCAGAATGCATTGCATTCAGCAATCTTGAAAGAAAGTTTGTCTTCATCTGTCATCATGCTGTTGCAAATAGCGGAAATTGGATGTGGAGCTTCATTGTCTGGATCTCACCATTTGAACATGTTTGTACCACGGTTTAGGGTTTTGGAACACAATGGGTTATTTCAGTTTGTGATGCGGTATGATTTCTGAGAAAGTTGAACACAAACATCCAATTTGCAGACAAGTACAAAAGAGCTTTTGTTTTTGCAGGTTATCATCGTTTGGGGAGTTTGTCCACTGATCGTGTCCACTTTTCAGTGGGCGTTAACCTTTCTGGTTCTGAACAAATGAACAGAGATTCCATTCTCCAGCGATATTCTTACGGGAAACTCAAGCCTTTCAAATGTCCCCTCTGTGATAAGTGTTTCGTAGACGACTCGGGTGTATTTTACCACAAGGCTGCTGTTCATGACAAAGTTACATTTGAATGTGTTTGTGGAAAGACGTATAAATACAAGACAAGTTTGAGAGTTCATCGCAAAAAGTGCAATCAGTGTCAGTGACTGAAGTCACTCATCCTTTGATAAACATGTGTTAATGTCTCAATGTCAGTTTCAACTTATCGACCACAGTGTTGTGAGAGCAACATTCCAATACATGTTGTAAGCAGTTTGTCCTAAATCTGCTGTGTCAGTTGGAATATGTTATCGTAGTTTTCAAAATGTGTTTGATAAAAGGGAACGCTCCTAAGCTCAGTGTGTGTTTTGATACAGAATTCCAATGTCTTTGAGTTGGCAGTCCTCTGGTCTCTTATAAGCATGCATTTATTGATGATTAAGTTCAGTCTTGCATGAGCAAAACGTATTGGGGTCATATTTGCAAGGATGGAGAACAAGCATCAGTCGATTCAAACAAGATTTGACGTATGGATTTAAAATATATATAAAGTAACCATGTTGAGCAATTGTGGTGTATGCTTGTTTGTTGGGTTTTATCGACCAGAGGTCATGGTTGGTTGTGAAGCATCAGTTGAAACAGTTATCTTTTTGTAAAAGTTGAAGAAGAGTTCCAACACTCCAAATTTTTCTTATTACTTTCAGATTTCAATCGTTTTGGAGGTACTCTGGAATCGGTGGAATCAAACTATTCTCATCGAGAATATCGGGAAGCGATGCGAGGTTCAATATCTTCATGTATGATAAAGAGCGAACCTAATTCAGGGGTTCAGGGTAACCTGTTTTCATGTCCACAGTGTGGAAAAACATTCAAGAAGAGGGGTCTGTACTATCACATTAAGGCAGTACATGAGAAAGCTACCTATTTATGTGAATGTGGCAAGTTCTATAGATACCAGACAGCTCTGGCTTGGCATCAGAAGAGATGTCCAATCTCAAATACTCTCCTGCAACAATCTTGACTTTGCAATACTATTTGACCTTGACCTCGATCAGAATTGTGCCCTCATATATTTACCTTGCCCTCCGGATGGCATGATGACTTCAAAGACTCGTTTTTGATGTCCTACTGTAAATTATGTTTTTTTGAATCGGATGAGATTCCACTTTGACATCTAGTTGATAAACAACAGTTAAGTTATTCTAGGCTGGTGTATTTGTCATGAGATGGAATTTGAAGAGAGATCCAGATATTCTGATCAGTCGTGTCAAGCAAAATGTTGGTTTTACGTCACTAAAACCATGGGTATTATATTCGTGGACTGTTACAAGAAACACATTTTTGGACATATATATTGTAAGTGTATAGACGAAATATATTTTGAAACAGAAGTTTTAGTGTCCATCTTATTTCTGGTTTGCTTCTTAGTGTGAGTACATCTTGATCCTGTTGTGTGTGAAAGATCTTATTAGGGAATTAAAACTTCCTTAAAATACATAGATGTTGGGAATGACCCTGAACAGTTTGAGATGCGTCAGTTGCGTTACTGGGGATTTCATAGTATCAAGTAACCAGTAACCCTGAAACTTTGCTGACCTCTGTTTCAAGTTTTTCTTCTGCAAAAGTCCTGCAGTGCTTTGTGCATGATCCAGTTGGAATGATCAATCTCTTGCTCAGATAAGATTGGAATGATCAATCTCTTGCTCAGATAAGATGCTGCTGGTTAGTAATACATTTCTATGAAGTGTCTAAGTTTCAGGAATTCACTCCATCAGAATTTTTTATTTATAAGGACCTTGATAAGTACGTTACATGGAAGAGAATCCAACTGGCTTTTTGTTAATTTCAGGTGACCATCTTTATGGCCCTCCTGAACAAGGACTTCTGAGGAACTGGAGTGTCACTGAAAATCAAATGTTTGATGGCAATAGATCTAATCCACAAACTGCCAGAAAATTTCCATGCCCTCATTGCAATAAGTTCTTTAAGAGGAGCACCCTTTTCTACCACATAAAAGCAGTCCATGAAAAAATTGTTTGTAAATGCTTGTGTGGAAAGACGTACAAACATCAAACTACTCTTTCCACGCATCAGAAGAGGTGCTTGGTGTTTATATCACCAGAGAAATATTTGTAAGACAAGAACATTCACCCAAGAGAAACCAAAGATGTTTCAAACCAAGCTTACTCATTTATTGGCAATGTGATGAGACCAAATGAATGAATACACATGATTGTCTGAGAGCAGAGAACGATCAGTGATGTGGACAGGTTTTTTTGTGGATATTTGGTCTTTGAGTCTGAAGGTACGAAACTAAAATAGTTGGACTGCAGCTGATCTTTTGTTCCTTTCAGGTAACCAGCAGTGTGAACTGTATCAGAGTTACGCTCAGTCCAAGGAGCAAGAATCAGGAGAGCTGACAAAGCTGACACCTGCTGTAACTAAGCCATACTTTGTTCAACAAGTCCCGATGGTATCCAGTCCAAATAATAAAACGTTCCATTGTCCACAGTGTGGCAGGACGTTCACAAGAAGCTGGGAATTGAATTATCACATCAAGGACATCCATGAAAACGTCACTTTCACTTGCAAATGTGGGAAACATTACAAGTATCAGACTGCTCTGACAAACCACCAGAAGAAGTGTCCAAGTTGTAGAGGAGACTGGACATGATCTCGCTTGTCCATAGCTGATACAGACTCGACTAATAGTCATTGACAATTATTGAACAAAGTGCTGCTATTATCTGTCAGTAAGTTTAGTGAGCTATTGCTCAAGTATTGCCCAGTGCAACAGTTGGCATCATTTTGCTGACTCGCTTCAATAACTTGATGGCCAGCCTTGAAGATTTTTTCAGTTTTTTTCTTGGAACCAAGGCATTGTTGATACAGACTTTTCAGTTCTTGTGGGGAGAATCGATGGATATTTGAAGCAACAGTTGTGAAGACTTTAGTTGTTTCAGAATTCTCAGTTGAAGGAAGTTGCTTATTTGCAAATCTTTGTTTCTACAAGTCTTTTGTTGGAGGTGTCTGAAAACAAGGTTAGGCAGACCAGACATTCCTTTGGAGATTTTACCTTTTTTGTCTGTCTCGACATATTTGATGAACCAAATTTGTTTTGTTGCAAGAGTTTAGTTGTTTTCAAAACTGCAAGAATTGGCTTGTAATCTTTTTTGTCAAGTTGTGGGTGTTTCACAATCCAGTTAATTATTTTGCAGTTTCGTATCGCAGACAAATGAACATCATTGAGGGCACGCTTGTAAATTTTCTGCAAGGTTGCTCAAATAAAGTCTTTAAAAATTCAAAAGCGTTTCCTTCCATCTTTCAGGTTACCTACACAAGAACATATTCAGATGTGTCACATCAAAAAGTGCCAATTACCCGTGGAGCCGCAAATATGTACCCTTGTTGCCCAAGGTTTCTGAGGGTACTTGTGGGGTTGTGAACCTCTCTCTTGACACTCATGAGAAAGTTATGAATCCGTTTGTGTGTCCTGTATGTGGAAGAGGCTTCTCCTCGCATGGTTCTCGGTTCAATCACATTCAGGTGGAGCACGAGAAACAGACGTTTACTTGCGCTTGTGGCAAAGTCTATAAGTATAAAACTTCACTAATACCACATCAGAAGACCTGCTCTGCATTTTTGCAGTTCACTCAACAAAACTCGACAGGGCATAATCATTGTTAAGGAACAATTCTAGAAAATTCACGTGGAGCAAATCGGTTTTAGGATGTGTCAGCCTTGAGACAAAACATTACTCAATCATCTGGTACATTCTGGTATTGTTTATCCTCTTCCCAACAATGGCATTTTTCTGTTATTCTGTACCATACCGGAAGTATATTCTCATCTCGGTAGCTAAATAAAGTTCCTTTCTTCTTGATTCCAGTGTCCAGTTACTGGTACCTTGGAAACCTTGAGGGAAAGTCAGTTGGAATGGCATCAAATCAAGAATACCATCCAGAGATAATTAATAACGTTGATAACTTGCAGAGAGATGGCACTGCTCGTCCCTACTCTTGCCCATTTTGTGGGAAAGGTTTTGTGAACCCCAATGGGCGCAGCTATCACATCAAGGCAATTCACGAGAAACGTGTTGTGTCTTGTACTTGTGGGAAAACTTACAACTATAGAACTGCCTTAGTGAGACACCAGAAAACCTGTTCAGTGTTCCTGTATGACAAAGTTTGACTTGAGCTACCACAACTACTATAACTACTTTTACTCCTTGGCTCAGGATGGCTCAGGATTGTCAGCCCAGTGATCTGCTAGCCTTGGCAGTCATGGTTGAAATCTTGCCTGGATACCTCGACTCGGAGCCTCACACAGACGTGATGTTCGTGACACCTTGGTGATGTTACTGAAAGATTGCAGAAAACCATGTTACATCCCAAATCACTCGCTCATTTCGGTCACCATTAATAATAACATTATATCAAAGCATATAAAATATGTTTTCCTCATTGTACTGTGTAGATACTTCCGTTTTCTCTTGCCTTGTACTTTGTCTAATGGTATGACATGAAACTTGCTGGGATGGAAGTCTCGATCTGACCAGGGCTGTCGAGATACAACACGCCACTGGACAAGTGAAAAGTTTTGTTTTATTTCTCTGTAGACAAGTGAAAATTCCAACATCAAATTCTCAAAATGTTTTCTAACAAATGGTACAATCTGTGTTTGGAAGTATTCAAGAGAAGTGACAAGATTCAGTGTCCTTGTCCAGGGACAAGTTGGATAAGCTGATTTCATCATCTCTGCTGACCTTTGTTGGTTCACAAGACTTGACACTTGTTGCTCTAAGAGCCAACTGAACTTTGTGCATATTTTTAACAGGATCATTGAACACTCAACCGAGACTGCATAATAAAGATTTAAGGGAATTAAATAACTATTATGGATGGTTATTCTGAGCAATTCTGCACAGATCAAATTTGGAAAGTAATATTATTGATATCCCATTGTCTCATTGAAGAATCACTGAAGAAAGTGCTCCTCTACTATAAATAAAAAAATAAAACATGGCAGATCTGTGTGATTGGTTCTTGTAGTTGAGTGGCAGGGGAGTGTAGTTGATCAAGCAGTTTACTGGAGGTGAAGGTTGTGGTTCATATCCCACCCAGTTCAATTGCTGGTTGGATTTAATGTCCCCATGGTTTTTACTTAAACATGCTGAACGCTGCTTTAAATCATACACCCCAGGCTCAGTTTTCGAGTCATAGTGGATACACTCGTGGGTTGATTAGAGACGCTTTCACTCTGGAAAAGTAGAAATATGAAATATGGCTTGTCTTTAAGATATTCAGCACGACTTCCTGGTTTTGAGAGGATGCAAAAGACTTGTTTGAATCACTGTACATCATTGTCTGGTGTTTCTGAAGTGAAGCCAAGAATTAATAATTTCACGTCACATGATAGTCCATATTGACAAGAACCATTTGATTCTAACTTTCAGTCGGCCTTGTGCACTTTCTGTTCAAAGAAATATGCTTTCTGGTCTTAGTTTTGAAAATGTGTCTTCAAAAACCCTTAAATGTTATTCCTTCAGTGAGTTGATTCAGAAACTACATATTTGTATTTGCATGACAGATTCATACTTTTGGTCATTCAAACAATAGAACACAATTTTTTTTGTGTTTTCAGGGGTTTGTGCTGGTAACTATGACAACGTGTTAAAGAACTTTGGATCTGGTCATGATTTGGAATCGGGAAGTCTGTCTGGTATAATTTCAAACAGAGGTTTTACTGAACTTTCCTCATCAAAGCAGTCACAAAAGCCTTTTGCTTGCCCGATTTGTAACAAACTATTTACAAATTATGGCGGAAGATGGCGCCACATTGCTGCAAAACACAGAAACTTCTCTTATTCTTGTGTTTGTGGAAAAACATATGGTTACAAACAAAACTTGATGGCACACCAGAAAACTTGTGTTTTGTTTCATCATTTAGTGACATGACAGGTATGATCATTTTCGTTGGAGTTCGTGCCCCCCCAAAAATGTTAAAAATCTTTTTCAATTGGTGGCAGAGGATTGTTGAAGAAAGGAAAGATTTTTGCCATGGTTTCGAGAAATGGTCTGAAATATTCCATCATTTTTGGACAAATAAGAGAAAACTTAAAAACAGCAATTTAGTTTGACAGTTTCAATTTTTTTTTCAGGAATGTTGTGTAGGGCACCTTCTCAGAATCAGAGTTTGCAGTCACAGCATAGGACACCTCCACATTGGTTGCCGGAGTCTATGCTGACGTTTCCTTATGGTGTGGGGGTATCAAGTTCAAAACCCCAAACAAAGGATTTTCCATGTCAAATTTGCGGCAAGGTGTTTTCTCACTATGGAGGCCGATTCAGACATATTGCAGCCATCCACAAGAAACTGACTTTTGAGTGTGTTTGTGGAAAAGTCTACCACTATAAGCATAATCTTACTGTCCACCAAAAGCTGTGTTCTTCATATATAGCTGAGATGTCTCATAAGTTGCTAGAACAAGCCTCCGTGTGCATGTGAAAATGTATTTCAGGGAGTAAAATCAAGAATTTCTTTATACTTTCAGGCCTATTAACTGGCATTGATTTGAGGACATACCCAACACAAGTACCTCTCAGAAGACCTCTTTGGTTAAATCCAACTAAATCTTTACCCTTGTTGACTTCCCATGGAAAAATTGGATCTTCTGGCAAGAACTTTCCTTGCCATCAATGTGAAAAAGTGTTTTCTGGTTACGGCGCTAGATGGCATCATATAACAGCTGTCCATAAGAAAATAACGTTTCCGTGTGTCTGTGGCAAAACGTACCACTATCGACACAACTTGGTGTTTCATCAGAAGACATGTAGAGAATCCAATGTCAATAAGTCGGGAACTCTTTCATGATCCCAGTTTTAGTGTGTTTTACGGAATCGTGTGTCGGTTGATGCTTCTGTGAAAAATGGTGTTGTACTGGTCAGTTCAAGTCTACTGCTTGTTGTTGCTGGTTTTGTGTCAAGAATGTCTTTGTGTTTATTCCTCTTCAGACTCCTTGAAATGGCACTGAGAATAGACACTCAGAGAACCAAAATAGAGAACTGAAATCGCAGAAAGATTACCTCTTTACTGGTTAATGTTTACCCAAATACCGTATTTGACAATTATTTTATGATTGTCAAGATCTTCTATGGCAATACATGAAACAACATTACAAACACTGCTGTATTTGTGCTGATTTATATTGTGTCATTGCCCTTAACATAGTTTGAATCAAATAAAAAACATTTACAGTAATCATGGACTTCTTCAACTATGTTTTTTTGTCCTTTCAGGGAATGTAGGCAGTGAAACAAGGGCCGTTGATCTCCCTGCACTTTCAAGAAACAATGATTCCTCTAGATCATACACTAAAACTAAGAGTCAGAAAATCGCCAACCAAAAGCCATATCAGTGTGCATTATGTGACAAAGCATTTGCAAGCCCTGGAACTCGTTGGCATCACATTGAAGCAATACACAAAAAAGTTACCCATACATGTATTTGTGGGAAAAGTTACAGATACCGATATAATTTGCTGACTCATCAGAAATCTTGCTTGATATGCAACCCCCGGGTATAGCTGAGACTTTATTCAACGTAGTTGCAGGTTTTTCTAAGTGCTTTCTTTGTGTTGACAGTTCCGGATAAGATAACTTCTCTTGTCCTTTCAGGATTTCTTGGTGACTCCAGAGATTTGAGAACCATGCCCCCTGGACTTCAACTTTCTTCTGAGGCAGGAGGTTATGCCACGTTCAGTAAATCCTTTCGTGTTGACCAGAATTGTCAAATGCCAAGTCTGTCATATGGTCATAGAACTGTCTCGGAGAAACATTTTAAGTGTCCTCATTGTGACAAGTCATTTACAGGTCCAGGCGCCAGATGGCACCATATATCGGCAATTCATGAAAAGGTTATCCACAAATGTGATTGCGGCAAGACATATCACTACCAGCACAGTTTGAAATATCACAAAAGAACTTGTCCTATGTGTAATTGATTTCTTTGTGGCTTGTTAGTCAGAAAATTGTCAACCAGAAACCAAGCGAGAGTGCGTTTTTTTAAGCATTTGCAAATCCTGGAACTCATTGGCATCACATTAAAGCAATACAGACAAAAAATGACCCACGCATATCTTTGTGGAAAGTTACAGATACTGTTGCAGTTTGCTGGCTCGTCAGAAATCATGCGTAATGTGCAACTCCCAGGTGTAGCTGGTTGAATTTTTGTCCGACAACTTGACATAATCACAGGTTTTTTGCCCCTAAGTGCTACCTTCGTGCTGACAGTTCTGATAGATAACTTCTCTTGTCTTTCAGGATTCCTTGGTGACTTCAGGGATTTGAGAACCATGCCCCCTGAACATCAACTTTCTTCTGAGACAGGAGGTTATGCCACGTTCAGTAAATCCTTTCGTGTTGACCAGAATTTTCAAATGCCAACAGGGTCACTTGATCCTACAATTTCATGTGGTGCAGCTGTCGTTTATAAACATTACGAGTGTCCTCATTGTAACAAATCATTTACAGGTCCAGGCGCCAGACGGCACCATATATCTGCAATACACAAAAAGATCGTCCACAAATGTGTTTGCGGCAAGGTTTATCACTACCAGCACAGTTTGAAATACCACCAGAGAACATGTTCTATGTGTACATAATTTTGTGGGTTATTAGACCCAGATAGATGCAGTTTTTGGAGTAACATGAACTAGAACAGCTCTCTTTTTGTGATTTCAGGACATTTGACTGGTGAACAAGGTGCCATTGATTTAAGACTCGCTCAGCATCCAAATGCTCAGTATGGTTCATTGGATAGGTTTCTTGGACAGTATCCATTTGATTCTCGTATTCAGAGGAGTTGCAATGGTGGTTTGGGACCAGGTCCAAAGCAGTACCCATGCCCACAGTGTCATAAAGTTTTTGCGAATTACGGAACAAGATGGCATCACATTTCTGCTATCCACAAGAAAGTTACATACACGTGTGCATGTGGAAAAGTATACAGCTATCGTTACAACTTACTCACCCACCAACGATCTTGCAATTTTATGGCCAATTATTTTGAAAAGCCAAAACTTTGAGAACCTGAATTTGATGTTTTGTCCAGCAGTTGCAGTATATTTTGAATCAAGACTGTTTCAAGTGTAGTTAAGCATAGAGTTTTCTTTGTGCTTTCAGGGTTGATGAGAACTTCTTCACAGCTATTTTCAAACCAACAAAGAACGTACATTCAAGAAAATTCCAAGTGTTCGGCTCGAGTTTTTCCATGTCCAGAATGTGACAAAATATTCACAAACTATGGCTCGAGATGGCATCACATAACCGCGATTCACAAGAAAGTAACTTTTAAATGCATTTGTGGAAGATCGTACAGTTACAAGCATAACTTACTTGTGCATCAGAGAAACTGTCAACAATGGTGTGACTCAAAACAGTAGTCAATACCTGAATGTCTCCCAAGTTCTGTATGCTTTTTAAATGTGCTTGTGGTCATGGATGTCAAGTGACAAATCGTGAACTGTTGTGGCTGGAGAGGATTTCCTTTCTATAAGTAGTTGTCTTGCTAATATGCTGTACATTCACCTGATTAAACGTTGCTTTATAATAGGCTAAATTAAGGCAAGAGGAATACATGTTCACATTCTGCTTCCCTCCGAGGAACTGTTTGACAAAACTTGTGATTCTAAAGTCGTGGAAAGTAGCTTTCATCATGAATTGTGTGGTAAATCACGGAAACATTTCACATCCAGTTATTCTGTTCACCATGTCATAGTCATGACTTGGGATGGTGCAGTGGTTAGTGTGTTGGTCCAGTAATCTGCCAGTCTTGGTGGTAATGAGTTCAAATCTCATCTGGGTACCTCGCTTTCAGCCCGGAGAGTGGACTCAGATGTGATGTAGGTGACTCCCTGCGGATATGGCTGAAAGACTTAAAAACCACAGTCACAAGCTGTTTCATCGCTTCTGTTTTATTCTTCTGTTCAGTGCATTTTGGGTATCTTATCTGGTATAGTTGGTCAAGTTGTTGGTATTTTCACTGTTTAACATTGACATGGTAAATATATATTTCACTGTTTGCTACAGAGCTCGCAGACTACAGGTTGTTGTCATCTGCAAAATCTCTGGGATTGTAGTCACACCTAGACGGTCATCACTTGCTTCTAGATTAATGCTAACTGCCAATTCAGTCTCAGTTCAATCCCCTATGAACATCATACATCCTAGACAAGCCTTGTTCAAGTTCAGATGAATACTTTTAGTGGAATGCACGAAGGCCGCAAGCTTGAAGTTCAGTTGCACTGAGCGCAGATAGTTGTTGGATAAGTGATCGACTCGTGGATTTTCAATATTTCACCCCTACCTCACACTGAGACACTGACTCGTCGGTGGTATCGCCTGGTGCAAATGGCTTTGCTCGTAAATTGTCTACCCACCTGAAATTAAATACCTGGTTGGAAAATGAAGCAAATATGTCATTAACTTTTGGTTGTACACTTCTTTGGAATTCTAATGATGTGGATTGATCAAGTGGCTGGTGTATGGAATTCAGAGCTTTATAAATGTACTTATTATTTGATAAGAATTAAAAACAGCTTCTTTGGTCTGGGCACTAAAACTAGTGGAAGTATTTTGTCTGTTTTCAGAGATGGTACCAAATGCTTCTCGACACTCGTCTCGTGAACTACCTGCTTATTATCCTCAAAAAGTTCAGGAAGACAGGCCTTCAACTTCAAGAGTATTTCCTTGTCTCCATTGTGATAAAATATTCATGAATAATGGGTCCAGATGGCATCATGTCACTGCCATTCACAAGAAAATAACATTCACATGTGTTTGTGGGAGGACGTATAGCTACAAGCATAATCTGTTGGTGCATCAGCGATCATGTTCTCGCTGTCAGAACATTGGTTGACATTGTGTAGCATATTCACTTTTTGTGTGGGATGTAGTTTCTTGTGGTTTTAATCAGTACAAGTGTTCGACCCTCAACCCTTTGACGACGGTATTTCCCACAATAAATTATTCAGCTTCCCTCCCATCATGCACAGGCAGTGTTACGTAAGGGCTGCAAGTCTTAACTGATGTGTGGTAAAGATATCTAACAGGTCATATCCGGATTATCTAACAGCTGTGTAACATCAATCAGTGTAAAGTAAGCTAGTCATTGGTCCTACATGCAAAATATCTAGTCCGCTATAGCAGCCATCTGTCGTCAAGGGGTTAAGAAAAGTACAAACAATCCTATGGATCACAGGCACACGGGCAACTTCGGAGTTGGTGGTGGTGCCAATAACAAAAAAAGATCTTCACTGCTGTTGCACTAACACTGACTTTTTGCCCCAAAACTGGGGAGGTTGTGGTAGTGGTGAAGGGTTTACAAAATTCTGTGGAGGATCAACAGAATCTTAAGTAATGTCTATAAAATCTCAAGAAAGGTCTATGGAATACAGTAGAGGGTCTAAACAATCCTGGAGATGGTCTGAAGTATGTATTTTTTCCCACTTATTCCATGCAGGTGTTTGTGTTCTAACTGTTTTTACTGTGAAAAGTAGTGAAAATATTAAAGAAAAATTTCTCTCATAAAATTAAAATCACCAAAAAGTTTAGTCCCAGAAGCTGAAGAACCTCAGAAAGACTTCAAACAGCATGAAGACAGCAAAATCCTTCAAAGACCACAAACTTAAGCTTCTGGGTCACAGGTTGCTTTATAGCAGGGGTCCAGAGACCTCACTTGTCCCATCTCATTGTTAGTTGATACTAACCATCAGCATCAGCAAATATGATGAGCGGACTCTTGCCCCCCAGCTCCAGACCCACCCTCTTCAGGTTGCTCTTCCCCGCAGCTTGCATGATCAGATGACCAACCTGCAATACACAAAACAAGGAGACATTTGACAGCAGTCAAGCTTCCTTCATAGTACATATAGAATACAGTCCAAATAAAGACGTGTAATCCAGTACAAGTGTTACATCAAATAACTAATGTCTGGCATTACAAATAAATAAACTGCAGACAAGTTTGAGTGGGGATAGTGGAACGACTGAATTCAATACCTCAGTTTACCTGGCTTTATGACACAGTCCTGCCAGACAACGTCCTACAAACCAGTATCTTCTATAAAGGTTAAAAGTCAGGGTGGCTATATCGGCGACGACATCTTCTATAAAGCAGCCAACCTTGTTGCATGCAAAATCTGAATCTGGGTCACAACAATGTCCTAGTCATGTACCAGTCATGACTCAGCAGGGTGTGATAGCTCAGTTGATAGAGCACCTGCTCACCAATCCCAAGATCCCCGGTTCAAATCCTTCTGTTGGGGGCTGTGCGTCTTCTCTGTATTAGCCAGTCTTGCTATAAGCATGATCATCTGGTGCACTGCCTCATCCTCGGTTCATCATTACCAACTGTATATTGCAGGTTTTAATGCATCAATTGATCCAGTACCCCACTGGTGATGTCCTTCAATGGATTGACTCCGTCAGATCAGTATAGCTGGAGAGGACATGTAAAATATCCACATTCATGGGTGGATCCAGAATTATGGAAAAGAGGAGGTGCAGAATGTTATTTTGGAAAAAGGAGGTTGTGAAATGCAAAGGTTCGCTAGTTAATGAAGTTTTAGATAACATGATCAAAAATTAGCTGAAAAAGGTGCGGTGGCAAGGGATGGTGCACCCCCCCCCATCCCAAAATCAATCTGTTTTTGACACTGGTTGGTTGTGGTCACGTCCAGAGAGGTCTAGGCTCTGTCAGACCTCAAACAGCGCCTCAACAACTCCATCAAGAGTTAGGGAAAGGAAGAAAAAGATCAAGTCATGCCTACAGTTATCTCCCCTTTAAAGGGATATAATCAAAGTTGCGTCTGGATAATCAGTCAAAAACCTAAAATACATACCATTCGCTCTTATTGTAACAAAGAATCTTCGGCGAATGTAGACCTGACATTGGAAGAGTTATCATAGATGATTAGTTACCTTTCATATCTGTTTTTATCCCGTTTTATCGAACGAAAA
>JAUELE010096494.1:0-24222 GCA_031471655.1 Diodora aspera
TACTACTGAATACCAGATGCCGGAGCTCCTTCCTTGCAGTAACTAATTGCTGCACCCCGTGATGATCTGATCATGACATCATCCTCGGCTGGTCAGTACCAGTTGTTGCTTGCAGGTTTCACCGCATCAACTCATCCAGCTTCCCACCGGTGATGCGCGACTTTCTTCTTTTTTTTAAAAACCAATATAGCACAGCGTTTTAGGAAACGTTCTCAGCGGGGCAAATCATTGTTTCGAGAAATAGAAAGGGAAATTGGAATTTATAATTCGTGAAAAATGGCATAGGCCAGAAGGGAAAACGAGATCCCCATCCCCAAGAAATAAATGGAAAGGGATGGATAGGTGATGTCAAGGGGTTGATAATGCTAAAGATTACTGTAGTTAATTCCACATACACGAAAACGTGTTTGCGACCATTGAGCCTTTTGTGATTCGTGATTTTACATTGAATTTAACGTTTGTTTCAGTACTCTTTGAGCTATATAGAGTCGAGATTCCAACGGTAAACGCTGGTGGATTGAAGGCCCGCTTTTCCCAATGCTTGTGTTCCGCTCATTGAGTCATTTAACATTTAGTTGCTACTTGGAAGTATCTCATGCTAGTTTGAAGAATAATAGGCACCTCAAACATAGTACAAAAACAAACAGTTCCAAGTCGAAACTGAACCAAGCTTTCAAGTACTTTCAAGAACCGAGAACTTGCTTAAGGTGGAAACTGGAAACACATGGCTATATCAGTCAGTCGGTAGTTGGATGGGCGGTTGAAACGTATAGAAGTAGAACAGCTCTACTAGACTTCAGTATTGTACTGTGTTATACCATCACTAACCATATTTGTGTCACGGAGTCTTACAGAACAAGGCTTTACGTGGACTCACCTTACCCTTTCTGAAGGGACACGAGCAGTGGGGGATTAAGCACCACCCCCGTTCCTCGGGCCCCTAGGCTATACCCTGACCTTGCCCTACTACCCCTTCCTTCTTAGAATGGAGTTTAAAAATTAAAGTCCCCCCCCCCACCGGGAAAATATTTTTCAGCACATTTTGTATGCCCCCTCCCCCTCCCCAAAAAACAAATCCTGGATCTCCCCCTGAGTACATCTGCAGTGTAAATATTGTAACAATGATAGCATGTGCTTGTAACACAAATATAGCTTGAAATGTCTTGAACATAATTATGAGAGACCGTTTAACAGCTTAAAAGTTCATTTACTATTCTCAAAAATGGGATGGAGAATTCGACTTAAACTTTAAGTGTAATGTCCCTATGTATATCCAAAAGGAGAGCACGTGAGTGTAAAAATAAGCGTATCGATCGCTAAAAGGTAGTAAGGTATGTACATTGGCAAGGGCGATCTCTGAAGGGGAGAATTACAACACTGCAGCCACACGATGTTGGTATGTCCGACTAGCGGATTTCAGTGTAAACACCAGCACAAAAATACACCTGCCTAACTCCGTCTACACTGGCACTGAGATAACCGCCTTGCTCTTTAGACATGGCAAGACTGATGACCAGTGTGGAGTTTCGGCAGGGGGGCGGTCAGTACTCTAAACAATCAAGTTTAGGTTTTGTTGAAATCTTTTACGTTGCAAAGGCAATATTTAACCCATATTTAACCCATAATAAGCTCTGTCGCTGACCGAACAAAGTCACGTGCACACCGAGGGAAAGAATATGTTATAAAAGAGATTGATAGAAAGAAAAATGTAAGCAAAGGATCCACGTCTGTGTCGCCTTGTACGACAATATTGAGTTACTGGGGTCTTAACTAAGTGATATAATATCACTCCCCGGAAGTCCATCAGTTTCAAAGTAGACTACACCTTTCTTGTTTCGTTAACTTACAGATATTATGTTATCATCACTTGTGTTCTTGAGCAACACCGTTATATTCCTGATTAAATGCTTATGAGTGCTTGTGACCACGTGAAGTAATTTTATATGAAATCCATGACAACAAAAAGTTACCCTCATTTTAAGAAATTTGATGCAATATATAAATTTACATTTATACCATTAAAGTTTCTCCAAACAAACCATCATATTGGAACCGTTGTGCATGCTTTAGCCAAGATCACAATGCGTTGGTGATCATTTTAATGGTAAATACATCAGAGTGCCGGTGTAGGATAACCTTCCACCATTTAAAGAGCATGCTTTCCCCATCTTCCACATAATATCTTGTGCGTGGCTTTTCCCACACCGTTTATCCCGGACAAAAGTTTCTAGGAGGAAGTCCTAGATCACCAGTTAAATGCGGTTAAACCTGTGGATTCATTTCGGTTTCAACTGTCTTTAAATAAAACATCGACACAAAATAAAACACCTAAGCCATCATTGTCACCAACAGAATCTTCAACTTTAAGCTGATACATGTTTTGCTCAAAGGAACATAAAACATTCTAGCTCACGGAAATTGTAAAACTCGAAATTACAAATCAATTATCTTGTATCCGCTTTTAATCCTGTACCGACTGTCTTAAGCGTATAACAATCAGAACGATGACGCAAGCTTTCCTCGTACACGATTTCAATGTAAACCATTCATTGAGACAGTTCACACTGGGAGAAATGTAAACGTTTGGTGTGTGTACATTCCCAACAAGAAGCGACGTTCATTAGCTAAGATGTAGGTAACCGACGCAGATGCAGGAAGACGTTTTTTTTTAACCTTACTTTACAAAAAGAAAAATCCATTGAGCAAATGCAGTTCCGAAAGAAGAGCGGCACATTATGTGACTTTGTTCGGTCAGCGACAGAGCCCATTATCAGACATGTTGGAATACGTGATGTCACATGCCACGCGGTTTGCTGTCAATGATAAAATTGATGAAATCTTTAACTTTGCGCGGATAGGGTCTGCACACTTCAATGTAGAGTGTGTTTAAGTATTATAATTTCATATTCTATACACTGTCCAGTCAGGCAATGTAATCTTTGTACTGCACAAGTTAAATTTGAAATTCACAACGAATCATATTTTTGTTTACATGCATATTTTGCAAGGTGGCTCATAAACTCTTAAGCATGTAATATCGCTGTTTACCTGTCTGACACTTTATATAATTAGTTTTTGTTCTTAAACAGTTGACTCGGACTCTGTTAGTTAGACCTACACTCCGAAGTAGACTAGGGAGCATGAATTGTTTAATTGGTCTTACTTTAGAATGATACATTTCAGATGCAGCGTTTGCCCTGGCACTTCTGACAGCAGTCCTTGGCTACTGTGGTGTGCAGCGTGACTTATAAACAGTCTTTCCCCCCCCCCCCTCTCCCACGCACACACACAAACACACCCATGCCCTTCTACTTTTTCAAAATCACCTTCCACTTAGAGACAACCCTGCAGATAGAAAAGACAGGCGTTTTACAGCTGAAAACGGTAACTGACTGCCATTAACTAACTGAAAATAATAATTGAAAACGTTTGAAAACTATTTTGGTGGGCTTATTTTCTAGAGCGCGGGTCCGTATATGTGTCAATGTAGAGGTTTCGCTTTATTTGATTAAAACGAGCGGCATTTTTTACGTTGATAGCACACGGTGTCAGAAACTGCTTAGCCGTGTAGTGTCGTAAAACAAACAGAGCTTACAATTGTACCGTGCTGTCATTCTATTACTCATCAGTGTCACCCAATATGGCTGTTGTGTCCTTAACCAGTTAAACCAGACGCTTCTCATTTAATACAAAGAAAAATTCATTTTATGTCAGAAATCGGAGTTGTTGAAGTCAACATGTGTATTATGTTAAAAGTCAGCTTATTTTACGTCGCCTTTTGCCTTCTGAAAGGAGGCTATATCGGTGACGAATCAACATGTGTATTTGACGCTGGGTCGGACTAAGGGCAACTGAGGGTTTTGTCTTTTATTGAAGAGAGCGGCGGTAAAAAATAAACGTCTTGAGACATTAAAACTCGAAGACTGCTAAAAGTGAAATGACGTAAATCCTTGAATAAACGCCTGTTTTCGGAAGGTTTTTCCACCAGTTGGGGGAGGTGTTTGAAACTAGTTTTAGGTGTATAAAGTTACTGTATAACATTTTAGACATCACCAGTTTCGCTTTTTACCCCGGCGTTTAATCAAGACAGTCGTTTATTTTAGGATTTTCGGTAAGAGATTGACATTATCCAAAAACTTGACCAAAAGTGAGTGGGACAATGAAATGTTGACAAGAACAACAACAACCGTAAATCATTAAATAAATGTCTTGAGTTTATTTTCGTAAGGCGTTTATTCAAGGCAGGCGCTTATTTAAGGCCAGCGTTTATTTCTCGTTTTCATTGAGGTGTTTGAAACACGTTTTGGGTGTCTGCACTTACCGCATCAACTTTAGTCATGATCAGGTTCGTTTTTTTCCCTGCGTTTAATCAAGGCACGCGTTTATTTTTTTCTAGAAGCTTGTTAACCGGGCGTTTATTAAAGACAGGAGTTTAATGAAGGCAGGAGTTTAAATAAGGATTTACGGTGTGGTGCCTTATGCCCGTGCTTATTCGCTTAATAGTTAATCCTAGGCTGATGTGACGCATTAAACAAAAACAACCTTCAAATACTAAACTTCGTAGTTTTCGCGACCTTTTAATTTCAGTTCAGAACAGTTAGTCGTGTAAAATTGTGGACCACCTGTTAATTGATATTCCTACTGTCAGAGTAACTCTCATTATTGGTGTTATGAGTCCCGGCAACCCGGATGATAACACTGTCTTTTCCAGCACCTTTCCATGAAGCTCAACTATTTCAGAGGGTTCTAAAACATTTCATTAACCTTGTTTTTTTAATTCTGGGATGCACTGTATGCGTTCTTACCTGAACGTCCCCAATTTTAGCCTCGAGGTCAGTGACGAAAAATAGTGCTTTCCTATGCTTAATTATTCTGTCTCTGACTTGATAGTCCACGGATCTTTTTTATGCAATATTTGTTACGCTATACTGTTAAATTTACATCTGTGACATCTTCAAATTATGTTCAGTATATTTGTTTCTTGATATCACCTCATTCATATCCAGACACTTCATTGCCATATTCTATGTTGCCATATGATCGGTTATTGTATCGGTTATTTAATTAATTATCTTTGACTCTCGTTCCTGGGTTTTTTTCTAGCTGTTTTTCGATCATATGTGAACACTTAGGAGCAGCAACCTTTATTGTCTTGAACAGTTTACAATGACAATTACACGACAACGGATTTTCCAAGTTACTGTTTGTGGTACGGTAGTAGTCCACATTCTGTACATGGTTGAATCATGCCCCACGTGGAAGCCACGTGTTCCTCAGACACCGTAATCCTCCTCCTGTTGGTCTAGGCTTCTCCCCATTGTAATCACTATCTCTCTTGATAACTTGTGTTTTATTTCTACTGTCTGTGAGGGTTATTTAGAGGGGAGTGTGTTCTCTTTATTGTGAAAACAAATACCGCAAAATCAAGTAGGCCGTCTGGAGGGGATGTTGAATCCATGTAGAGATACAGAAACTATAGATGCAAAAGGAGTCAAATTGCGAGCACCAAATGTTCAGGATATGTACTCAAGGACAAAATGAAAAGCTTACCAAATAACCTTATAATTATAATTAAATTTACACTTATAATACACATAAGATGTATTCTATCTCTAAGGCAAAGATCAATGCTGTGTTGACCAATCAATTGTTTCAATGTTTAGACGCACTGACACTGACAGGCAAACATAGATCTGATTAATACAATGAGTAAGTGTTTCTACATGCCCGATTCCTGCAGTCTTGGTCACCCCAATACTGTTAAACAACGTCTCCGATATGTTGGCAAATCTGAAAAAACCCATGTTTGTTTTTCGTGACTTTAGCAAGATTTCGGAGATGAACTGAAACCGATGACTACAAAAACCATCCCGATAATTTACAGTTTATTTTATTTCAACCCCAGAAGCGAAATTCTTTCCTTCTTTAAGTTTGCATTTTGAATGAACACCTGGTGACGTGGATATGGAAATTGGCATTTCAGGACACGCATGTGTGATGACGTCACGACTTGTCATGCTATTACTAATCTTCAACATGAAGGAGCAACGGAAGAATATAAAGACATGCTGCGGTTCGCTAAGTGAGAGGAAAACATTAAAGCGTGCACTCAAACAGCTGAACTTATTGACAAGTTCATTATACATGTCAAGACAGGATGCATTGTTAAAGGCACACTTTCACATATTTGTTGTTGCACAGAGTAAATTTAAACCATACAGAACATCCGTCGCATGCCGCTACAGTAATTGAAAATAAAGACAAATTATTCAGACTTTGAAAAGCTGTTGAAACTTGTACGTCTTAAACGGAATAAAGGAACGTGTATTTAAAGCAAATATCGTAAGCCAATTTATATTGAGTGGAAAGAGAAGAAAATAGGTTTTGTGGTTTTTGAACTGAGTGCACCCCAATTAAAACAGGACAGTACAATATTGTTTCCGGAAGCATTGTATAGCGTTGAAGTGGATTAGAAACTCAGTGCGCAAGGATTAAGTTTAAATACACCATTACACACATCCCAGAAATCGTCAGCTTAATCAAGAGTATAATGTGGTCATGCAGAGATGTAATACTGGGTACTCAAAAAAAGACATAAAAAATAAATAATGTTCTTCAGAGCAGTGTGTGCATACCAACAAAATGTTGCGCTTGTTATCTCCACGGAGATTACTATACGGATTAAACCAGTGAGTTGCTGGCATGTGTTGCTAGTGGTACTATTAATAACACACTGAATGCACTGTTCATACTTATTGCACTGTGCTGGTTTCACCAGGGGCCCTGTACGGAGTACACATTTTTCATTTCACATTATGTAATCCGTACAGTGACTTCGTGAGGGTGCTGCATTCATTTCTCGAATTTCACGGAAACGGAACTAGAATTTTAAAAAGACACTCTGATTTTTAAATGAAGGTAGAATATGTGTGGTTAATAACATTTTAGAATGTTGTCATTTTGTAACAAATTATGATACATAAAGGACGCCCCTGATACGAAAATAAATCGAAAACTGAATATGATTTTCGACCATGAGTAGTAGGAACGTGCATCTCCCCCTTTTTTTGCCAAATCGCATCACGAACTCCCCCCCCCCTCCCACCCCCCTTTTCAAAATCATGGATCCGCCTATGAATGTAGCTAATCTGGTGCCGGTTAACTATTAAACCACATAATGCATGTAATATTGTGACCACAAATTGTGAAAAATAAATTAGGCCGTTTGAATGCATTTTCGTGATATCAACATAAACACAGTGTTATACAGTAAATATCGTAAAATAATTATATACTCTAAACTTACCCATGCACACAATGTGCAGCCGTCACGATCCACTGAGGGTCTACAAGGGTGCCCCCGCACACGTGACGTTTTGCCCATGTTAACCTGAGAGACACCACCCAAGGCCACCTTCCTTCTGAGGACGGAATTCCACCGACGATCATGTTAGTAATTGCCACTCCACATTCTGAAAATATACCAGAGACGATTATTACAAATAAACCTGTACACTCAGTTTGATGAGACTGAACATTCACAAGACAAGAATTCTTCACAGGTAACTTGCTTTCTATACAACTTCCCGGATCGGAGCCAAGCCATCCAATCAGAGGAGCCAGTGACCAAAGCAGAGTACCCAGGCCCGGATCTAGGGGGGTGGGGGAGGGGCACATGGAGCACGTGCTACCCCCTTTAACTCGCCCTTTAAATGTTTTTTGTTATGTTAGCAGCAAACCAACCCCTAAAATATTGGGGAAATCCATGAAATATACCAAAAAAGCACCATTTTGCATGTTAATCTTTCACAAATTTCCTGGGGAGCATGCCCCTGCACATCCATAGAAAATGATATTTTTCATCAACTGTGTTGTGTCACCGAACGAGTGACATGATGTCGCTCTCGTGTGGAGATGCGCTGGGCGCCCATTTGAAAAAAAAACAACAATTTGGCAAATTATTTTGTTTTTTCCTTCTTTCTTTAAAATCCTCCAGAGAGGCACCACGGACCTCCACGGAAGGCAAGTCAACCATGCTTTATGTATGTATGTTAGATAATAAAAACTTTGTTTAAATAAACTCCTCCCTCCCCAGTAAAATTAGAACAAAAGGTGATGAGGAACATAATATTTTCTTTAAACGGCCTAACTGTAAGCAAAACATTACGAAAGCCTGCACTTCCACATGTATTGTTCCAACTTTAATGACCCATGACATTAAAGGAACAACTGTAGAGGATCTTAGAGTCAACGTTTGGAAGGTCACCTATGCTGCATCACATTTGACTGTCATGAGAGAGCGAGTCCATCAGATAAGTAAATACAAGATTTATGCCATGGCTATCGCTGTCTGTCTGGAAATACACCAACAATCTTTGTGACAGAGTGAGACCATACAATCCCAGCAGATCCCTTACATACAAATCACAGCTTCCTGTGCATGACTGTTCCAGATAGATCGGTGAACTTTGTTTGCCTTTGCTGCAGTTGGAACAAAATTCTCTTTTTTCAAATCTCGCCTTTGCCTTTAAGGTCGACTATCCTGCAATTGGGTCCGCTCAGAGCATGCATGCACTGGCATCGAATAATGCGCTTTATAAATGTATTATTATTTTTCAGCTTGCTTCTAGCAATCTTTCGAACATATCACCACAATCGGGTGTTCGATCTTCGGATTGAAAAGGTGGAACCTGGGCAGGATTCAAACCTTCAAGTCTGGCTATCACCCATTACTGGACCGACACGCTAACCATTGCGCTACCCCGAGCCACTCAAATGTCTTGATTTCTTATAGTTAAAGTGTATCTTTTGTACAGAATATCAAGACACTGGGTATCCTCTTCTTATGAACATACTACTAGAACTTAGTCGTTGGTACACAATCCATTAAATGGCCAGTTGACAGGTAACCAGTGTCAAGATTTTGTCAGGTACGCTGATGACCAGGTAACGGATGAATACTGACATTTACAAGCTTGGCGTCAATCACGACTTTAATTAGAGTGGAAGAGGGAAAGATGACATGAATGCGAACTACATGGCAACGGCGCCATGCCAGCGTTTCACGTCGGCGTAGTAATTGTATAGATCGTCATATAAGCAATGGTCGGGAAACTGTGAGATGAAATACACCTACACATTCAGATCTCGCACCTGTTGTAGATTTCGCTGCATGTTTACAAACGTCTTGTCATCGGTGATTATCACCATGGCAACAGGATATGCAGATTTCCTGACGCCCCTCGTAGGATGTATCTGGTCTAAGTTCCAGATCACGATGCAGGATACGCCTGAATAACATTACTTCTGAGTTCATGTTCCTTGACAGTAGTTTCATTTCGTGTGGCAAGTAGCAATTACTTGTTACACAACTTATTTACAAACAGCTAAAGGAAATATAGCAAGTGTTTATGGTAAATGAATGCTTTATCGGGAAATTACCAAACTGGATATGAAATTTAGAATGTACTGTTGTAGACTCCTTCATTTTTTAATGGAAGATACAATTTTATGAATAACTTATTTTCAACAAGTTTTGTTGTTGGCGGAATGTAATGTAGAGTTGCAAAACTCATTCATTTTGCGTGCATATTTTATATGCATTATTTTCCTACGTTATTAAAAACTTGGTCCGATTTTTTAAAAATTGTTTAATGGTCTGTCAAGTAATATAATATTCCCTAAGCGAGATAATAGGAATTTGAATTACGTTATACCAATACTATCATTTAGTGATAGAGAGAAAGATGGCGAAAAGAAATCCAACAATAATCATCCATTTCAAAGACCGATTATACACAGATCTCATAGAAAGAAACTAGTAAACATTTATGTTTGCAAAAGGAACACACCTTAATCATTGGTACACAAACCTTTTTAATATTTTAATAATTTGGTAACCTACGCTTATGTTTGTACCTCCCCCCTAATCTAGCTAATCTACTGCCCCTCCCCAGACTTACGGAACCAGCGATGACGTCTTGTCCAAGATGATGTGATACTGAAGGTAAGCAGCTAAACACCGGCTTTGTATAGATCTCCTCTCGAAATTTACACTTTGCCTTAACGGTTGCTTGAAGTGCTTAAATGTCACTTAAGAGTCATTAGGAGAGACTCGTTAAACGTTTGCTTGGCGTTTGGGTTTTGCCATTGGCCAGTTAAGAACAGATATGTGTTAGTTGAATGCAAGCAGAAGAGGGTCTTGATAGTTTCAGAGACTCTTCTATATTTTACTGGTCTTTTCCCCCTCTTTTATGTATGCGTGTAAATGTATTCAACCAAGCCCTGTGTCTCTTGAGCGGCTATCCCTAGACTTGCAAATTTTATAGACTTGCCAAGCCTCTTAAGTAAAACACAATACAGGATCTGTTAGACAGACTAAAGTAGTACATGATTATTCAGGCGATAAACACTGGTTGTCATGTTAAACATTTAGAGGTACGGAATACAGTGATAGAAATAACTCCTTATTAAACACCTGTCAGTTACATTTGAGGTGTAATCACACATAGTTGCAGTAAACTTGCATGTAATAACGCTTGAATATAAATATGTCAACATATGCATTAGCCTTGGTTCGTGCACTTACTGAGAAATATTAACACTCGTATAGAACTGGTTATAGTTAAAATTTTAATAGTGAAACTCTATTTTCGTAACTTTTTCAGCAATAGCTAAATCTGGTGGAAACAACTCCCTTACATGTTTATACCTCTGTTTAAACGAAGATTATCAAAGCAGGTGACGAACCCAAATTAAACTGAACAATACTGATTCGCACCGTGTCCCCTGGTGCTCTATAAGCCTCGTCTAGACACATTAACATGCACAGATTGGTTTTTGAATGCAGTTTCCTCGATGAGGATTAACCAATCAATCCCTCTTCATCCGTAGGCGTATAAATCTGCACCAAACCTTAAAAGCTGTATACTGACCCGCCTCTTCGCAGTTTTTCAGAAATCATGAAAATAGCCACCGAACTTGCCTATTTTAGCTGGCAGGGCATACACTATCTCCAAGATGGTTCTCTTTCCTTTAATTCAAACGGAAAAAGCCGAGAACTGTCAAGTCTTGACCTTGAGCGCGAGTCTTAAGCTGGCCTTCTTGGCACGATGACATCAGGTTTCTGTGCTTTTATGAAAAGACGTTATTCAAGGCGTGTGTGCAATGTGCTGTTTGGGATGGCTCTCCTGTTGTAATGGGACCATATGTACACATCAAAGGCAAGTCAGATGTCTGTATTTATTAGAACGCGGTCGATCATCAAAACTACTTAGAAAACTGTTTGACTTAAAAAATCAAATTTGTATCTCAAACAGGCGAGAAGACAACGTGGACATCTTACCAGTGACGTTGTTCCACGTTGTTCAAACATAACCAATTCCCGAAGATAACCTTTCGCTTGTTCTGGATTTTCTGAACGCGGCGTGAACGCCAAGCTAGACGCGAGCCAAATAGTAATCAAATCCCTTACGTGTCTAACTATTTCACTTTTCCATGGGCCAACTTCGCGAGCACACTAAATCACTGTTTTTTATATGGTTCAATAATTTCTCGAGACTTTCCTAGGTAAATGCTTACAGGCCTGCTTGATTCTTCTATTACTTCAGGTGTACTGGTATCCCAAACCCTTAAAGTCATTGCATTTCAGCCATCTCAACAAATCCACATCGTGTCAAATTATATGTCTTGCATTTATCGTGATGTAAAACGTCGTATTCTAATGACAATGTAACATTCAGTTACACAGAACTATATTCTGTACATGCTGTACAGCAGCGGTGGATTAACTACCATCCCAATTGATGAAACATCGTAGCTTAAGGATATCTGAAAGATACGACGCTGTTAAAATGTCGTTGGTTTTAGACATATTGAAAAGGTTGTGTAACGTTAGGAGGGATTTGTAAAACGGTAAGAAACATTAAGACATAGATTAAGACCCTGTTAAAATGTATTCATAAACCGGGGCCGTGGTCCCTAAGCAAAGCTTGAGTAACCCCACCCTACCCCTCCCCATCCCCGAACTTGCCCCATAGTGAGGTATTTTTCTTTCTATTTTTCTTTTGGTCCCGCCCTTCTTCATTCCAGGCCTTTAGGCTTAAGTATACTGGGTCTAATGGTTAGTTCAACACTGGCCAAACACTGAGTCACTTTTGTACTTTTAACTAAGTTTCATCAAATGTTCACCTATCATGCCAGTGGCCTGTTCCACAAAGCGATCGAAGCTTAAGATTGAGGTTTTTACCTTAAAATGATATGGTGAGATCTCAATCCTAAGAACTTACGATCAACTCAGCGTTTTGTGGAACGGGCCAAAAGTATATTTAAAGGACAACTCGATACGCTAAAAACTAAAATGTTATTGGAAATTAATACAGCTCTTCAACAGTAGGCCTACAGTCTGTTTTACAGCTATTCAAAAGTACAGTCTGTTAGTATCATTTAGTCCTCATATTGATGACAGGCAATTTCGGTTCTGAGTTCTGACTGCACTCTTAAACTTTTGTAGGATCTGTATGTAGAAGCTTCGTAAGTGCAGCATCATGTCTTTCATTTCGATTATGGTTAATAATAATATATTTATGTTTTAGAAACTACATCGTAACATTGCAAAATTAAACAAAAAGCATACGATTATACTTGTTCTGCATAATAAAACCCAGTTATCAGTAGACGGGTCCCATTTCCTTATTATATTCCTTCCATATTATCATAAACCAAGTCCCTGGCCCCAATTTTATGGAGGCACGCTAACTTTGCGAGATCGTAAAGAAATTAGGAAGTTTAAGATGTTATAAGTTTGGACCTTAGTTAACACGTTGTGTAACTTACGGAGGACCTTGGTTAAACAGTAGAAACGTTAAGACATGGATTAAGACGTTGTTTGGGAGGTACATTTATTGAATAATATCAGTCAAATGCGTAAGTATTACAACCGTCAGTTCTTTAGTACTATTACATTAAAAGCCAGTTCGCAATTATTCGTAAATCGTTGGCAATAATATTTCTTCAAACGTTCATATTCGAATAAATGTATCCACATGACTTCGTTGTCAATTCGTTGCCATGCCGATAAACCTTTCAGACACTTCTAATTTGAAAATAGTCCCCAATGGTTGAAATCCATTCATGTATGGCTTCCTTGATGAGCATATTCATGTTCGAGTTGTTATGAAGCAATGTGAATAATTCGATGCATGGTTGTTACTAGTGGGATATGTAGAAGAATGTAAGGTAACTGCCAAGGTATGATCATTACATACATGTATGTGTCATAATTTATGAGCATTAAGGAAACTGTTAAGGTATCATCATGATGTATGTGTCGTAATTTATGAACATTTAAACACATATTCGAGGGCGAACCACTTGATCTGCTTTTACTTTACATGATATGGAAGAGCACAACATATACACGTACGTCTATTACATCACAAACTTCAGCACACATGGAAAAAAACACGTAAACGGGTCGCACTACAAATATCCGACACTTATTGCATCTCTGTTTATAACATCACTCGTGACGTATGCCAGACTCACTAAGAAGAGCGTCACATGAAACTACGTGAACCTTAAATGCTCTTTATACACATCTTTGACATGTGAAGCATAATGCTCTTTAAATTATCTGTGGCATGTGAAGCTCATTAGACACCACTGTGACATGTGAAGTATGAATGCTCTTAAAACGCGTCTCTGACTTGTGAAGCATAAATACTCAGTGAATACATCTATCACATGTGAAACATGTCTTTTTGCGCCGTTTAATGCAATTCCATGTTGATAAAACTATAGTGGCACTCTTTTACAAAACGTTTATTCAAAGCATTCTGGCTTTTAATTTCTACTGCTGGTTTAGTAATTTGTCTGTTGCTAATAGAAACAAAATACTTAAAATTGTAAACACTGCAAATAAAATCATTGGTTTACCTTCTGAAGCTTTTTCTAGTCTTTGCGAGCAACAGATTATTCAAAAAGCTTGGAAAATCATAAACGATAGCACCCATGTTCTTTCACGGAGTACAGGTTTTTACCATCAGGTTGGCGTCTACGCCCGCCTATTCTTAAAACTTACAGAGCCCGTCTCTCTTTTAAACCAACCAGCATTCGTGCCATTAACAAAATGTCTTAAGTATTATTCACGTCTAAACTATAGGAGTTCTGTTACGTGGGTTTTCATAGCGCTCTCATCTCTTATCTGTTATCTTTTATGTGTCATTGTCTTAACAGCTTGTCTTATCGTCTTAATTTATTGTTGTATGTTACTATTGTCTCACTGATTATTGGTTTTCTTATTTCTGTACGGTGCACACTAATTTCCTTCGGGATAATAAAGTATTATATTATCTTATCTTATCTTAGCTTAGCTTAGCTTAGCTTAGCTTAGCTTAGCTTAGCTTAGCTTATATGTATGCTCATTAGATACAGTCATGACATGGTAAGCATGAACATGATAATTTGAGAATATTGTAAGTCTTCATTATACATTCAGTGGAAGATAAGATGTGAAACATGCAGGCAATAGGCTTCCTTTTTATAAGCATCCACATTAAATCAAAACATGGCGTGTGGAACACCAGGAAGATTTTGTGTGGATCTGCAGTGTAAAAGAAGAGGTTGACATGTGAAACATTCATGAAACGCAAACATGCCATGGACCGCCTGGAGAATATATATAGTTTAATACTGACGTCGAAAAGAAAATATACAGAGAAACTTATTAAAACCTTAACTAGCTCATGTCTTCGTGTTACGATTCGTTCAAAATGTTCTTACTTTCATGGACAATAGCCAACATTTGTTTGTTTCTCAACAATCGTTTCAGAAAGTCTTGATATAGTTTCTTTTGAATATAAATTGAATCAGAATATAAATTCTTAAAGCTAGAACTCCGCACTATAATCAATGTATAATCGCCTATTTATAATATTCCAAAGTGTCTTTGTACAGTTCTGTTACTAGATTTTAGATATTTAAATTATCAATAGAATACTGATGCTTGAGAGTCACTATATAAAACTAGTTTCAGTACAATGTAATGCAATTAATACAAGGTGACAGAAATTCTGCATCACCATTATGCCCCTTGGCCTTAGCTAAAGAGAATAATTAGTCCTCTTTACTGTGTATTTGTCAAAAAGACCCAAAGTGTCAGTTTCATCTCAAATATTATACTTATTAAGACAGCGAGGGTTCATAACATCAGCGAGCTGTGAGCTTAGAAAGGTTTTGTCATTCTCGTGACAGCCAGTATTTGACCAGAAGAATTACCTCAAATGTCAGTTTCATCCCCAGAGAACATAGGGCCTACTTATTAAGACAGCGAGGGGTTCATAACATTAGCGAGTTGGGTGCTAAGCCAGTTCTTGCCACCTTCATGACTGCCAGTATTTGACCAGACGAATTACCTCAAGTGTCAGTTTCATCCCCAGAGATCATACTCTGTACTCATTAAGACAGCGAGGGGTTCATAACAGAAGCGAGTTGTGTGTTCAGCAAGTTCTTGTCACCTTCATGACCGCCAGTATTTGACCAGAAGAATGACGATCATTTCCTGTACTCAAGGGCTTCTCGTACTCAATATCTCTAATTGGAAAAACAAATCCGCGGAATATTTTTTTTGTCTGGGGTCCGCCTCAGACATGTCCAAGTGCCAAGTTATTCAATTTTTTACAAGCAAGGTCCACAACTAGTCAAATAGTTTCTTCTGAAAATATCCAGCAGATGCGTGAAGACAAACAGTGGTCTTGGCTGGAGATGAAACACGCTGCCCAGACAGAAATACATTGGTAGGAAATGGGCAGGTGGACAGCGACAGTATAAACACTAAACCACGCGTCACAGGATTTGTATTTCAGCCTGAAATGAAACTTACCTGCCAGGTGTGTTCAAATATTGAGGGTTACCTATGTTCTGAACACCTGTACACATCAGCATCCTGTCTAACTCACGACAGCGCTTTTGTTGACATGTCATTAACACGATATCTAAGCCTTTATAGGCCTGGGTTCGAACCCGAGAAGTCAATTGGTACTCCAAAAATGGAGTATGTAGTATTGCGGTTCTCTAGCTGCAAGATTTTTTAACATATGTTTCTAAACGTTTCTCTGAATTGATAAAATAGCGATGAATGTGCACCGATTTGTATTATAAAAATAAAGCGACCTTGCCCACACTATCTAAGCCTCGTGCTAACTACATACTGATGTCACACTGTTCACCTACGCATCAAGAATACATTGATTCAATTACCTTACATGCAAGCCTTTTTCATTATTACAAGAGGTATCAGAATACTGACTGGACCAACTGTTTGTGTCAAATGAGGTATCCAACTGTCTGCTTACATAATCTTTACTCACAGCCATGTGCACTACCTCTCCTGGAAGAAGGGTGTTCTCCAGATCTAGATAAGACCGATTAAAGGACATGGGCCCTGTCACATCCAAGCCACAGTACAATACAATCACAGCTCATTAATGAGTGTGAGAGGAAGCTGCTTACATGTAATATTATTGTCAACAGTAGGTGACGGGGACAAAGAAAAGGTCCTTGAAGGATGGTGACAGCAGTCCGCTGGTTAGACCTTTATCGAGGCCCTATGACTGTGAAGTTCCTTAAATATATGTAAAATCAGAGGCAGGTTACTATTCTTCGGATTATAATATCGCCTTTCCTAGCTGTGTCTTAGACAGGACGAAGCAGCTATGGCTATGGAGGTGTAAGACGTTCAGGTTTCTATATTTTGAAGGGGGTCTTGACAAAAGTCTACCCGCTGTTATCTGTTAGCTATCAGGGGACCCAAAGGAACTGGAAATGACTTCAAGCGACAGCATGCATTAAAATGACAAGACTCTTTTAGTCTCGGAGATGACATTCATGCATTAGACAAATGCATCACTGAGCTAGAGTATGTATCTACAAGATGTAAGTACTCACCTTATACAAAAGGTTACATTTCTATAAATAGTTCTTATAAAATAGATTTTGGCTAAGTATGCTAAGGGTGCACAGCTGATGGATTACGGATTTGTTTTAACATTGCTCCTGTCCCACCTATGTAAATTTTAACTCTGAAACCTAGTAGGGCATTATGTCACCCTGAGTGTAGACACAACAGGCGTGACCGGAAGAACAAACTTTACTCTCGCATTCTGGGACTGACCACTAGTCTAAAACCGTTATTTCATGTATCTTTGAAATTTTATCGAGGGTGTTTTAGGTTGAATTTGTTTCTCTACTGCCAACCACATATTTTACTTTGGACTGTCAACAATACCTTCAAACAGTGTCATAGATTTTGTCTCGGAGGGGCTACCGTAAGTTTGCCAAGAAGAGGGCTTGATTGTCTATGTGTTGCTAGTTTAACATGACCTTAGACTATCGGCCTTCGTCCCTAGGCTGGGCTCTTCTGCTAGAATTTACCAGTTGATTTGTAGTCCGGGCTACCACTAAATGCTTACCTAAACGCTGTAAATATTGTCTTGACGATTCTTGAACAAAGGATTATTGTGGATATCAACTCCTACATACATGTATATCTTGAAACTGTCATGGGTTTGTTAAAATAAATATCCTTGCAGTTTTATGTATTTAAGGCGTAAAGCTGTTTTCGCCGCGCGCTAGTATTGATTTTGAACCTGAAATGCAGTATTTCTCTGACTTTTGTATGTGTGGCTATGCATTTTGTGCTGCTGAAAGCGTCTTTATACAGACGATATAGGAATGTATACTCATATCCAAACGACATGCTACAAAGAGAAATGATAACAACTCCTGCTTTTGAATCATTGTTTATCAAAATGTTCTTTCGTTCTTTCATTGGCTTTGCATATACGGTGCTGGAACAACACTCTCTAGATTAAGATATCTCTGTAAATAACCAAAATGTGTTTGTTTTTCTTCAGTCATCTCTGAAAGTTTTGGCATAGTTTCTTTTGGACATCAGTATACTTATGTTAAGATGAGATGCAATTAAATTCAGCTGTTATTGTGACATCTGATATAGAAGCTGAAGAAGGTTTTTGCCAATGTCTGTGTCATGTCTCCAGGCCAAATTCTTGCATGTAGACATAAAAGCAGATCTCTGTACAAACTATTAAGCAGTTCGGAAAGAACAAACTCTTATAAGCCTATAACACTACTAAAATGTGACAGAACACCTGTGCGTACCTGGACTAATCTTAAAAGCGACATACAATTTAACCTCGTTTATGACGCCGCCACTCAAATACCTCGTTGTTTTTGATTCCTTGCTCAGCTTTCAAAATGTGAGTTTCTGGTTTAGCATATAGATTGTAATGGCAGAGGTTGTTGTTGGGTAAGCCAAACGAAACGATGTTCAAATACGTCATGTCCTAGCCCTAATACTTTGCAAAACCATTTGAATATACCTCGCTTTGCCTGAGAGGAGACCGTTGTTTAAACTGTCGTTAAGGGGTTCGCTTAACTAACATCACAACCTTAAAATCAACTTTGACTTCAGCAAATTAGCTCATGTTTCAACCGCTCAACATGTTAAGGCAAACGAACAACACGTATGACTGTTTGTTGTCCTGGCGTGACCCCTCTTAACGTTATGCAACGTAGAACAACGTTTGCCAAATGTCGTAATTTTCACTTTAGCTTCATTCCAGTCTGCTTCACATTAGTTGCCACGTGTGTTGTCTTTGCAAGCTTGAAGAAAGTAGTGAGGCACTAAATACTTGCTTTTGATGGCCAAGTTCACAAAATTCAAATATTTATATTTGGTAAATGCTGAATATTTCCCCGAGACGTTGCGCTAGAGTTGGTTCGTGTGGACATGTGAAACGTAAATTTATACAGAGCAGAAACCAATAGACATATGACGGCTTGCTGACACCTACCTCTGCCATGTATTTGAATGTTCTATGATCTGTCTGCATTATATATTGACATAAACGGAAATCAATGCCAAATATTATATCTTTGAGCATGCATACTTATAAAACTCCTCTTTATAGTCGCCGTCCATATCAGTATGCTGACGTGCAAAAGAAACTATACCAACTTACTTCAATTATTCTCCCTTACATCTTTATGTCATAGTTGATCAAAAGGATTATTGGACTTCAATTTATTAATTTGATTGACATCATGTCATTGATAAACATCCTATTCTTGAAGGGATATCTCTTGCATGTTAAACGTATGCCTGAATTTATTCAGAGGTCTCTCACAATCTTGGTGTCGTTTCTTTTGCACGTCAGTATATGTGATAGTTTAAGATAATTTTATACATCACAAGGAGAGTAATCTCTCTTTAAAAATGTATAATAATATATATAATATATTTTAAGTTATTAGTGGTATTTAAACATTCATGTAATCTCATCCTCGTCGCACACGTGACCTTAAGCGTTAAGTCACAAGAGTACTGTCTCTGGCTTAGGTTCAACCAGGTTTCTGTGTCAGCTTTAAGGGGATCGTCAGTTTTGGATGAAACTCTGTATACACTGTATTCATGCTTGATGTGTTCTGTACTTAACAGTGTTACGGTATTAGTGAATTGTTCTCTTTCAACAACCCGTGCCCACAGACTACTGCCATTCCCATCCATGTCTCTCAAGCAAACGTTCACGCGCGCATATGTAAACTCAAGTAAAATCTGATTTTTTAAATCTTGTGTTTCATTTCTTTACATGCAAGACGTGCGACTTGTATCTTATGTTTTCGAATCTGAATGTTTACCTTACTTTAACTAATTCATGTTGGTTTTGTTGCGTAAGAATGTGAATTAAGAATTAAAAAGAAGAATAAACATTTTTAGGACAAATGCCAAAGGACTGTATTGGAAAAAATTTGAAAATTGACAGCAACCATGACTTCAAATTGAAGCATCCAGTTTGTTCTGAACTTCGTAAGGTAACACACATTATATTTAAAAAGCTCGTGAGAATATGTTTGAAAGCAAAACAAGTTCTTTTGTGCAACTTTAGTTCAGTCAGGTTAATTTTAAATTAGGAAAACATGTCAGAGGATACATGAGAACATTGCATTCTACTGTAACAGAAAAGCAGAATAGCAACTTTTGAAGGAAATGTAATCTCAAATACAACACATTTTTTGTATTTAATCATTTTGGATATTTCTCAGAATTAAGAAGTATAAGGACTTACCTGCATTGTAGTTAGGTATTTTCGTTGAACTTTTCCTTTCGGGTATTGAGATAGGTTTAGTTGATATTTTTACAGTCGGTCGTGGTGTCGTGGTTGTTGTAGTTGTTGTTGTTGTAGTTGTAGTTGTGGTAGGTGTCGTAGTGGTAGTTGTTGTAGTTGTTGTAGTGGTTGAAGTAGTAGTTGTGGTAGGGGTAGTGGTAGGTTTCGTTGTCCACCATCGTGTTTGCCATCTGTGTGTTCTGTACCCCCATCTGGGGGACTTGGTCCACCATTGAGGTTTTTTAGTTCTCCATGTGGGAGTTTTTGTTCTCCGCTCTTGTGCTTTCGTAGTCCATGAAGGAGCCTTCGTGGTCCACTCGGGTGTTTTCGTCCTCCACTCGGGTGCCTTCGTCCTCCATTCGGGTGTCTTCGTTCTCCAACTGGGAGCTTTCGTCCTCCACCCTGGAGCTTTCGTCCTCCATTTCGGTGCTTTTGTTCTCCATCCGGGTGCTTTTGTCCTCCGTCTTGGCGATTTAGTACGCCATTCAGGAGCTTTCGTCTGCCAGCCCGTCGTCTTGGATTTCCATTCTGGTGCTTTGGTCCACCACTCGGGCGATTTCGTCCGCCTTTCGGGTGATTTCGTCCGCCTTTCGGGTGATCTCGTTCTCCAACTCGGCGTGTACCAAGACTGTGTCGTTGCCTCCCAGGGTGCACTGGTGGTTTGCCATCTGTACGTCGTCCAGTTCCATGGCGTTGTTCTCCTCCTCCATCGAGATGTAGTTCTCCGCCATGGAGGCTGTGTTCTCTGTTGCCATGACGCTGTGGATCGCTGCCACCAAGCCGTAGTTTTATCCCAGGGTGCCTGTGTGGTCAGCTCATAGCGGGGTGGAACAGTCACGATATCAGTAGTAGTCCTATGGTCACTTGAGGGTGTATATATAGGGTACCGACCCCACCTTGGTGGAGTATCAGTTGGCTTATTACAGTCATCCCACCTTGAAAGAGCGGGAACACAATTTTTATATGTATTAGACCATACAGAGTTATGAGGGCAGGCTGGCAGGAGGTGAGGCCTACCAAACCCACAAATATAATATTGAGAACAATTGTCCGGGTGTCGCACCCACTGAATACCCATGGAAGTACATGGTAATTTTGGAGTGTTCCTCGGTCGCCGTCTAGCACCATGAGAATTGTTATTTCCATATATCATGAGAAGTAAAAACACATATAATGCTTTTCGTATGTCCGCCATTGCACCAACAACTAGTATTATCTGTATCCCTATGCACACTGATCACAGAAGTTTCTCCTGGAAATAAATTCACAGAACCGCTCAAAGCGGCCTGGTGTCGTCTGCTCCCTCTCCCAGAAAGATGTAATTCCAGTCTTGCTTCAAGGAGCCATTGATAAAGAATTACAGCGAGAAGCAAGCGTCCTTGAAGGTCTTCAGTCAACACTGAAGGAATGAAACTCAGTCGAGGCTTTTTGTGGTGTTTGCTTGTGTCGATTGATCCCGGTGACTGGCAGACGACATAGCCTATAGGCTGGAGAACAGCAGGAGGCGGGGATTAGAAACCCATCAAGTTCACGATGGACATCCTCCACGATGTCATGCAAGAAATGCCAAGGCGGGGTCTGACAATCTAGTCACCTGCGCCGAATGTAGCGAGGAGAACATGTGTCGGCTCGTGCCGACCTGAACCGTAGAATGAACGTGGATGACCAACTTCCTTGTGGATTTATAACCGCAGAACACGAATCATCAGCAAACCCTAAAGTTTGAACAGTCGTACATAATCCACCACTTCTACATTACACTTTCTTATTTTATCGCACCATTGCCTGACCTGTGAGGTATCTATTTCTGTCATATATAGGCACACAAATGCACTCTGGAGAAACGTGCTTCCTCTGTGTTCGCTTGCTATTGCCCTTATTCTGCGAGGCTTAACATTTACATGTCTCACAGATAGGTCTCATGTCCTCTGGCCTGAATATTCAAGGACTGTTGCAAGCATACTCCCGAGTGATGAAGTAGATGTGTCATCAATTAGTGCAAAGCCCCCAAAGAAGATTATATACAGCATTCCGCTGTTGTAGACCAGAGAGCAAACTTGGAGCCCTTTGTGATTTTGTCCAGTATTTTTTAAAAACAAATTTTAAAAACTGGCATTCTTAGAGTGCAGTATACCTAAGAAAAATAAGAAAGTCATGCATTTGTTTGTGCACCACATTCTTTGTTTAAGTGCATTTCAAACACCCCATAACCACGTTGGATCATTATGTACAGAGCTTTGTCCGTTTACGTTAATAGGGCTTTACATTCTTGGCCTTTCAATTACATGTTCTTTAGTGTTTCATGGCCAAGGGAATTGCGGACTGATTCAGAACATAATGGTTTTATCATTTTTAAAGTACATTTAACTTTAACAGTTATTGCTCTAAATGCAAATAGATCTGAAAGAACTGAGCTTCTGTGAAAACGTTTAACATAATAAGAGAAGAATGGGGTCTGTCTCTCGACATAGTGTTGACGGAATTTCAGTGTATAAGTGTGAGTTTGGCATTGCACGTCAAATAACATGGCGGATTTGTGGGTGATGTTAGCTGTTACATGACCTACAAGTTAAAAGAACTTGAAATATCTCGTCGATCAATTTGTTCCACGGTTACTACAATTTGCTTGGTAAAGGACCAGAAGAACGATGTCACCAAAATGTAGCTATATATTTGAAACTATATGATGCCCCTATTTGATGCCCCTTCCCCTATCATGTGCCAGTATTGCAATGGTTCAATTGAACATTAAAACACAAAATATTGTCCGTCTGTAAAATGCCGAAATATCCGATCTGTACCGCTAAACAATGGTGCTCATTTTTTTGAACATGATGACTCCATCAAAGTCTGTTGCTCAGATCGTAGAGTGGACATTCAGTTTAGGTACGTGTCACGTGTCAGTGAAAAATTCCTACCTGATTTGGGATTTTGTTTGTTTTGTTTGTTTTGTTTTTGTTATGAAGGTACCATATTCTGATGTCCCAGTCTGTAACAAATCATCATTGAGACAAGAGGACCATTTATACTTGAGTGAACTAAAAACTTATTTGGTCATTAACACTTTATGTCCATATCTTTCCTGAGATCAAACACCCCGTTCACCTATCTAAAATAGCCTATGGTAGAGAATATAAAACATCTTGTTTTTGTCCCGTCTGTGACGAAAACATACCGTGGGCTCACATATCGTTTCTTTAGAACGTTGGTTTGTACTGTTGTGAGTGCTCACCTTTCGGACCGATTTGACTCAACATAGATTGACACGAGACAAGTGACAATGTTAAACCAATGTGCAGTTCACTATAAACTATTTAAAAAAATACAGAAATTAACTACATTTAAACAATGGCGTAGGATGTATATCATCTGTGATGGGTGACGTTCCTACGCCAATGTTTGCTGTGAAAAAGCAAAATCATTCACATGCGATAAGACTTTTTCAAATGTGTGTGTAATCATTTGTATAAAATATTTTTAAAATTGTGTTCCATGTAGAACATTCAAAAGTTCATTATATGTTTTTATTTTTAATTGTTTTTCTCTAAATTCTCGGGGGCACATGCCCCAATCATTGATCTTGGGGAAAAGGGGGAATCCCGTTTCATACGCCACTGTTAAAGTCTTATCAACGATCTTTTACACTAAGATAAATATTTTTTCGGAAAGTATACCTCATTACAAAACATCATACTAACAGATATAATAAAAGGTATACTTCCAGCAATATCAGTTCGTGCAGCAAGGATATTTCACCTTACAAGAATAAAGATGTCTCTAACAGTCAACACAGAAGCCAGCATATTGGATAACTGTGATTGACGTAAATGTATCTATCTCAACTTATATGAATAAAGATGTCTCTAACAGTCAACTTAGAAGCCGGCATATTGGACCACTGTGATTGACGTAAATGTATCTATCTCAACTTATATGAATAAAGATGTCTCTAACAGTCAACATAGAAGCCGGCATATTGGACCACTGTGATTGACGTAAATGTATCTATCTCAACTTATATGAATAAAGATGTCTCTAA
>JAUELE010096495.1:0-14837 GCA_031471655.1 Diodora aspera
ACGTAAAATAAGCTGACTTTTAACTTAACACCTGCCTTCAAGATCGTTTAAGTCTCCGATGAAACCCAAACTAGTGCCACAGTCACAATCAAACATGGTTTTATCTAACTGGCTTATCAAGTACAACATTATATGCTCATTTTATACATTTTGCTATTACATTATGATTGGTAGAGAGTGCTTAAACGTCTTTCAAAGCAATTGTAATCTCGGTCAATTTGCAAAAGCAGTACCTAAATAAGTATAAATTATGAAATACATGTCATGCCTTTGAATTACACCTGCTATATATTTCTGGAGAGGCACATTTCACCTTAGGATAGAAAACCATTAGGAGACATGGATAATAAAATCGTGTCATAACATTTCTTAACGACTTCGTCCCATTTGGAATAATATAAATGTGTTCAACAACCACACCAGCATGGCAATGACAGGTACGTAGGTACACGATGGTTTTCGAGTGATAAGAAAGAATCTTTTGACACAGTTTATAATAAATTTATGCAACTGAATTGCGTCCCGCCAAATTAGAATTCAGCTCACACGTACGCAAGTAAAACGATTCTGGCAATGTTTGAATGGATTATGATAGCTGATCTTGAGAAGAAAAATCAATTATATCTTCTAAAACGGCACTGGCCAAGAATCTCTAGCCTGGATGTTAATATCCCGATGTTTTTCATAACCGCGCGAGATTGTTACATTCTGACAAATGAGTTGTTGAGAATTAGACTGGGAAATTGTTGTTTGGATCATCTCGTGAGAGGACAACTGCCAGGCGAGGTCAAGGTCAGATGTAATAAATAATTAAGATTTGTATCTTCAAAGAATGCTGCTGGATGTGCTCCTTAATTGTTAAACGCCTCCAGCATAGACACGCTTGTGCCGACTCCAGAGTAGAAATAATGACGTCATCTGCGCTTGCAGATTAAAGAAAAATCCTCATAAACAAAAACGTGTTTGTCTTTCATTTTTATGGGATATTTTCAAAACAAAAAGACCCTAACCTTTGGAACAATAAATATATATACAATTATGCACATGCCAAGAATAATACACAAACGCGTACGATATAGCATGTTTGTCAGTTTAACAGCCTCTTGAATATTCTGATTTCCTTTAGAACCCCCAGGCGAGAAACTAAATTCCGACAGAATCTTGAAAACATTCGTAAAACTTGCATTCGGCTCATATTCGGAAAGCAGTCGAACATCGACAGAACATTCTTCAGAAAACCCTCAAAGAAAGGTTCGGAATGAGGTTGGCTATTGGAAAGTAGAAAATACATCTGTCTGCATCTGCCGGGCCTTAGTGTATACGGCGCTATTTAGTTAGGCATACACTTTTACAATTTATGATTTATGGGTTATGTGATATATTTCACACAGATAGCACCAGACCTATTTCCCGTTCGGGAACACATATCCAACTCTTCAACAACTTATCACGACATATTCAACACGACATATTCAACACGACATATTCATCATGTGATTTAAACAACATTGTCACTGCACCAAGGACACTCTCGTCGAAGTTAGATCATACCTTGAAATAACAAACTTAGGATGTTGAAACTTTCAAACGAATTAATAACATTAAGTTGTTTGGGACAATTAAGTAGGCATACTTCATGTCTGAGTAGGTAACTTAATGTTCATGTCTGAGTAGGCTACTTAATATTCATGTCTGAGTAAGCTACTTAATGTTCATGTTTGAGTAGGCTACTTAATGTTCATGTTTGAGTAGGCTACTTAATGTTCATGATTGAGTAGGCTATTTAATGTTCATTTCTGAGTAGGCTACTTAATGTTCATGTCTGAGTAGGCTACTTAATGTTCATGTTTGAGTAGGCTATTTAATGTTCATTTCTGAGTAGGCTACTTAATGTTCATGTCTGAGTAGGCTACTTAATTTTCATGTCTGAGTAGGCAACTTAATGTTCATGCCTGAGTAGGCTACTTAATGCTCATGTTTGAGTAGGCTATTTAATGTTCATGTCCGAGTAGGCTACTTAATGTTCATGTCTGAATACCTGTAAAATTTATGGAAATAAGTACTTACTTTTGAAATTTGAAATTTTCAGTGCTGGTCACATTCTGTGTCCGACTTTGTAATCCAGAGTAAGAATCCTGCAAATAAAGAAATACCAATTGTCAGTAACAACGGAAACTTGTATCTCGTATAGATGCATGTAAATTGGTTTGGACACTGTTGATAGTAATCCTACGCGAAAGTCGAGTAAAATTTGAGAAAATGGCTTCAGTTGACCTATTTCGTTCGTTGTCCTGAAAGACAAGTAGGATATATTTATCAGTAAGGTCCCCTGTTCTGATTGGATGACTGGGGAGTTCAAGGAGCAATTTCATTGGTTCATCAAAAGGTTACAATCAGGTAGAGTGTCTCCGATCTCTGCGCTAAGTGTACACAGTAATCTTATATTCGCTACCATCACTTTACACTGGCATGTATTACATTCTGTCTATCTTTCCAGTTTTAGGATACTTCCCGACAATATGGCAATATGAGAACATGGCAACTTTCAACTATATGTATATGTATTTCACAAGTAGAATCGGATCAAGGATTTCGTGAGGCAGAGGCAGAGGCTCAGATACAGCGCAGGCCCGAAGATCACGACGGGGGAGGGGGTCTGGAACATTTTGAAAAATAGAATCGATTTGGTGTTTGCTGACGAAAATCTCGGAGGAACATGTTACAGTTGTGTAGTCGTAAGAACTCCTCGACCTTGCCATGGAGGAGGGGGGGGGGAGATCCCCCTGACCCCCACTCCCTCGGATTCGATACTGACTAACATAAACATAAACAAGCGTTTATTTCTACTTTCTGACTGATTCCACTTTCAAAGGATATGTTGAAGATCCCCTATAACTACTGAACCACGTAATTATTGTCTCACTGACTGTTCATGTACGATGTCTCTGTCTACCAACGTTCCCTGCCGTGTGATAACTTCCCTTTCTATCCTCTCCTATCTGTTTTCTGCCACCTACACACGTTTAAACTTCCACATTTCCCACTTGCTTCACTAATAATCTAGCGGAGTGGATAACACCTGACTGGTTAGCCAATTCTACATTCAGACATTTTGATGATATTTGTAGTCCGCCATTTTGGATGCCTGTAGTACGCATTTCGACAATATAACTAAACCACTTCATCTGATTGAATTTTTAACCCAAATCCCCGGGCACTGTGTTTATTGTGTTCATATTGTAATTATCTGAAAAACATTTGATGAAAAACTAAGACGTTGTTGCCCGCCATATTGAATCCCTCCCTGTTGACGAAACGGCTCATCTACTGAAACTGTCGTATCAAAACCATCTGGTTCGATTATCCGAACAGCCCAATCTTGAACCTGTGACCCTGATACATTTTTGTTGACCAACGCTCCTTAACTTCCCGAATTTTACTTAACTGGGATTCCGCACATTCCGTTCCAATGTTGTCCTTTAAAACCGTGTCAGAGCAACGCAGAAATTGTAATGTCAGTAGAGGTCTTCTGCATGCTAATCTGATCTGTTCTTAGTATGGCTCAATTAAGCTTAAACGTTCTTTGAAAAGAGTAACAACCCTTAATTATTTAACCCAAACGGAGTTAAATTTAAGACCTTAATGCTTATCTCACTGCCTACCTGCCTGTTTGATTACATGCGACCACCGGCATGACCATAACACACTTATTCACACATATACACACATAAACACCATTCCACAAAGACAAAAACAAAACGAAAGAACTGGCTCTGAGGACATGTTTACACTGAAGAAGAGCGAACATTTACATTTAAACTGAAGACGACATAATATTCACGACAATGTATCATCGCGTGGGCAAGCATCCCTGGCATTTATTCCAGATTGCTATCCATCTTCACCTGTCACAAACACGAGATAAAATCGTCACACATTTATATCTGGGTTATACATACATAACGCAAGCCTTGAAGAGCTGTAAACGAGAAGTGTGTCACGGTGCATGACAGTGATGTAAGATAGAGATATGTCCATTATTACTCAATAATACTCGCACTGCTAACACTACACGTACGCGTTCTGTTCTTACAGGTCTAGGTAAGTTACACAATAGTCCCTCTGTTACATGTAAATGTGATCTTCCAAATTACTAGACAGTGCTCTTCAGTGTAAATAAGTGATCTGAAAACACCATATTAACACTCTTTATTAACAGTTTAACGGGTATAATAATGACGTCACGTTATGTTTACGGTACGGCTTTGAATAACGTCAAAAAATTAAACCAAATAATAGATTCAAACTGTTTTATGTGAAGATCCAATCACAGTGCCCATTCACATGACGAGGAGATAGAACATTTTGGAACCCAAAATTTGGAGAGAAGTCATAATACGGTGGATGTTTCGGCCTGGAGTGTTTCGGTCATAATATACTATAATGATGTATAATTCATAAAACATTTATCCACAACCATTAAAAGTAATCTCCGAGGCAGCATAATACATACTAATAACATACAACTATTAGCAAACTCTTACAGGTGGTGCACATATTCGTGCCTAGTTTGCTGCCGAGTATTAATGCTACAGGTATTACACATTCTCCAATGCGAAAAGAATACGAGCAGGAATGTGATGTGTATCTCTTCTCAGGTTGGGTACTTCCGAGATATTTTTGATGTTTCAGTGTACATGGTAAAAGTGATATATGGGGCTTTAAGCAGACAGGGTGGGTCAATTGTGGAGCGACAAAACTGCGCAATGGCCCATGCAAGTTACATTTGGTTTTTGCAAAGGCTTTAGTTTAAATCGTATGATATACATGTTAATAGTGACACTTAGTTTAAATCGTATGGTATACATGTTAATGGTGACACTTAGTTTACTATTTACTTTACTATCCACGGATTTCCTTATCACTTGTATAATGATAATGGTAGTTATGATTCGTCTGTGAAAATGATACAAATGAAATTTAACAATAATAAATGCATGTTATTATCTAAAGCCCTAAATTTTCCTCCGGGATGGAAGACAAATCGGGTCACATCTGACATACAGCAGATTTCAACTTCTCTCAGTTTCTGACGACAAGAGACCACGATATTATCACAGTATAAACATCAAAAGATAAGGTGTAAGGGTGACACGTGATATTATTTAATGTGAGGGTTAATAATTTGATACCATTAAGTTTGCAGACGATTCGTCCGTGGTTGGTGGGATCTTAGAAGAAACCGAAACTGAATACAAAGACGACATTCGGTGTTTCCTGAATTATTGCGAAAATAATTAGTTAATACTAATGTGCAAAAAACAAAAGAACTGGTGATTGATTTCAGAACCAAGAAAACTGTGCTTGAAGCTGTCTACATCAAAAATGAAGAAGTCGAACATGTTGATGAATTTAAATATTTGGGTGTTGTTGTTGATAGTAAGCTGACCTTCACTAAGAACTCTAACGCTATCTATAAACAATGTCAGCAACGTACATGTATGTTTTACCTACGAAAACTTAGAAGCTTTGGCGTTGATAATACTATTTTATATATGTTCTACAGAACTTGTATTCAGTCTGTCATTCTATATTCTTGTCAGTGCTGATATGGTTCTCTGTCAGTGGCTAACAGAAACAAATTAAATAAAATTGTCAATACGTGTAAAAAATAACGGGGGTTCTGCCTGAACCACTAGGAACTCTTTATGAAATAATTATCTTACGCCACGCAAATAAAATCATTTCTGATCCAACCCATGTTTTGTACAACAAATATGTTATTTTACCTTCTGGACGCAGATTCAAAGTACCTTTCCTTAAAACTAAAAGAGCTACCAAATCATTTCTGTCAATAAGCATATCACTTCTGAACAAATAATGCCTATGTACTGTTGTTAGATTTATACTCTTTTTAATGATTACAGCCATGTTGAAAATATGTCTCTTAACTCTGTGTTAAGCGTAAGTCTGTATATTTTAAACATTAATGTGCATGTTTTTATTTACTTACCTATGTCTTACATAACCTCACACATTGTTAGATTGATGTTTCTCGTCTTTTATGTCGGAAATGTGTCTTAGCAAAACGAAAAAATAGGTAATAAAATATTATCTTATCTTATCATCCATTTATCTATCTGTCTATCTATCCACCAGCCTTTCAGTTTAGAATAACAGGAATCCTACCGCGTTCTCTCAATAGAGGAATAATACTTTAGCTTTCTATAGCTGAAACGAACGATAGGTTCCCAGGCCAGCTGTTTTCTTCAGGCCCTAAACTAAGATCGGGCAAAATTTTGGTCCTTCGATCGTTAGACCCAAATTCACCTATGCGCTACTGAGTCATTCGGATCAGTGGGATACAGCGTCGACAGTTCAACAATGAACTTATCTCGGTTACGGTTTAATGCACGTATGGCTTATGGCTTACGGCAGTAAGCAAACATTATTTGCAAACCAGGCCTTGAATCTGAGTCAGAATTATTTTTTGCAGAATTAAAGCCTTTGTTGATGACGTCAAGAAGAAACCATTGAAGATCACAATTATATCTAAATGCAAGTGCGACTGCGAGCAACCGAGTGAAGTGGTACGTTTATACTTACATGTTTAAGATCGATTGGATAAATCAAATCCGATTACGCTGACATGCTGTTTGTAACGTGTTGTGTTCCTGGTTACGGGAATTAAGATATTGAAGATAGGATACAGTATTGACAATATGCATTAACAAAAAGCAAACGAACCAGCAACTTAATTCTAATGAAAAGTTTAACCTTCTTTATGATTTTAGAGATGAATATTGACATTTTAATGGTTGTGACCATAGTTAGGTTTATAATGCTTGCATATACAGTGGAAATTTTCCATCAGAGCAGACAGTCCAAGGTCGTCTGGGTCAGAGCTTCACAGGCCAGATCTGGGATGTTGTCGGGGTAATGCATGGTTAATCTGGCTCGAAACATGCACCAAGCTTAATAATGGGGTCTAGAGGGACATCCCTACACAACCCGTGCCGTGTTTGCACATTAACAAGCTTCCAGTATTTATGCGGCCATCACTACATCAAATAATGACGTCATCGGAAGTGTGGATGACGTACGAGCAGTTGTTATTGACGACATGCTATTGATGGCGCCGTATGTGAACAAATGTACGTGGCGTTAAGCTAACAATAATAATATTATGACAATCTTTACATTGTGATTGCTGATAAAGCTATTCTGCCCTGTAGAACAACATAAACACAGAAGGGACAAGTCGGACAGCTTCGAACGCTGACCTTGGGGTCCATCCCCCTCATCTCTGCATTCATGCAAGTTCCATGCACAATTGCGATGCGAATCTCGCAGATATGAATTGAGGAGTTGGGTACATGTACACTTAATTATTGTGACTAGTGGATAATAACACAACATTTTTATCAAGGAATTTGTTCATGTTTACATTACTTTCTGTTAGCACATACGTTGTAAATGATGCAAGATGAACATTTCTCACAGAAAGGAAACCTTGTCTTGGTAAACTGAACTTGTTTTCTACAAATGCAGGTACCGTTATGTGCTACAAACGTTCCACTTGGGTATATAGTCAAGCAGTCATGGGTAGGGGGGGGGGGGCACATATTTGCTATAGTTTTTGTTTTCATTGCAATGTATTTATCTTTCGGATGTATGTAACGATAAACAGGTGGTGTGGAGTTGTCACCCTTGAGCAATTTGAGAAATCCAAGATGGCCGCCATGGGAGCAGAAACCGTCTGAACATCGCATGTTTTGTTGTATCTTTATATACCTCCCAAAGTTAAATAATCTACAAAGACAAAATCTATGTCACAGAAAGTTGCGCTATGTAAAAAAAGACGACACAAAGAACAATGGTTACAACTTTTAATAATTCCTGATAAGAGACTGATTCCCTCCACTGTTTAATGTCTTGTGTTTCAGGAGGTTGTATCCCTCCACTGCTGGAATCTTTGTGTTTCAGGAGGTTGATTCCCTCCACTGCTGGATGTCTTGTGTTTCAACAGGTTGATTCCCTCCACTGCTGGATGTCTTGTGTTTCAGGAGGTTGATTCTCTCCACTGCTGGATGTCTTGTGTTTCAACAGGTTGATTCTCTCCACTGCTGGATGTCTTGTGTTTCAACAGGTTGATTCTATCCACTGCTGGATGACTTGTGTTTCAACAGGTTGATTCTCTCCACTGCTGGATTGTCTTGTGTTTCAGGAGGTTGATTCTCTCCACTGCTACGGCCAAGGAGACTTCATGTGTGGGATGTGCAAGTGCAAAGAGCCTCTCTGGGGTCCGAAGTGTGAATGTTCTGGTAGAATGGACCCCAGGTCCTGCCTACAAAAGTAGGTTATTATTTTTTATTATTATTTATCACTCTCCAAGGTATCATCATCAGCTCAGGTACCATTGCCCCTCTACACACAAACCAGGCAGCGAATGGGACCGGCTGCCAGTAAGGACTGCCTGGTCAAACCCACCAAGGACCGCGCCCAAAATATGGAGACTCTCGAACACGGCACCATCTGCATTGCACAGACTGATTTCTCAGATCAGGAAGAACCAAATCAAGGGATTATTATTATTATTATTATTATTATTATTATTATTGTGCGGTATGGTATTTCTGGACATGCTGTTAAGTGTAATTAGGTGATCCAGACTTTTGATAATAAACAGAACCATTTCAAGCGGAATACAAACTGTTGCAATAAAATAACATTAAGCTTTAGACGGTGAATCAAATCATACGTGTTTTATCGATGTAGTTGATAACAGGAAAAGCAATAATCAAAATACTGAGATCATAAGCTTACTCGACCTTGTATCTTTTTCAGTGAAACTAGTGAAGTTTGTTCCGGCAGAGGATCCTGTATATGTGGAATGTGTTCATGCAATGCTGTACGTCAGCTTTCTCTTACAAGACATTCTCATGATGTCGTTTCTTTCACTGATTGGGAATAGGGGCAAGATTTCTTGAAAGGGGGTTGGGGACAGGTTGCACTTGGCGGATTCGGCCCGGCTAATTCCGCATGTACGAAACCCGTTGTGGCGGAGTGGGGTGGGGGTTATTCTGACATATATATCGGAACAAAAGCACGTGTACACTATCACATTTGTTGACAAGAAGTTTTATCGACCTATTGAGGAGAATAATTATTGTCCTGTTATGATTAAAAAATATAACGTAATGTAACTTCATATTTGTTATTATTCTTTGGGTATTGAACACAACGATACGTTAAGAAATATTCCAGGCAAAGTTGCCAATATATTGCATACATCCAAGGTGATGTTTTTCAGGGCTATGCGGGAAGGTTTTGTTCCTGTAATGACAAAGGCTGCGACTTCTTTGATGGACAGCTTTGCGGAGGTATGTGCAGTTTTTTGTTTTGTTGCCGAAAAAGTTTGACTATGTCTCTGTAACAATGGATCATCTAGCGTGTGTTTTTGTGCAATGGCAGTTACATTTTCGTTTTGTCAGGATTAGTGGTCAGCTAAGATGAGTTGGAACATTTGTGTTTATCAAATATAGAACGCCAACATTATATGGATTTCTTACAGTTACAAATCCCAGCTATAGTTGGTGCTAATATTTTAACGTATATATTATTAGATATTCGTGTCGGGTGTTCTTTCAGTTCATTATGAATTAAAATGTCCATGTACAGTGATGAAGCGAGTAAAAACTGCTTTTGTTTGACTTGACTGTAATCTCGGCTTCATCCTAAGGGAGCGACTATTTGAATATGTATGGGGAGGGCGGTTGGATGATTTGGACAAAAGATAGTTTACAGACAATGTGGAAGGAAATAAGGGAACAACCATTTGATTTTGGGTTTGTTTTGTTGTTGGGGTGTTTTTTTTGGGGGGTGGGGGGGGATTGGAAGTTGTTTCTCTTGCAAACTATTCTTTTACGTCATGGTTTGTGGCAATCTATTTTTGGTCTAAGCTAATTGCCGACAATCTATTCATTTTAAAATATTACGTTTGATATTAAATGTAAACATGAAAATAAATAGATTGCACGAGGCAGGAGAAAACATCAATAGTTTGCAGAGATATATACATTTGTTTTATTTTTCAGTTTATAATAATTATTATGAAATGTATTTTGAATTTTTTCATGGCGCTCTTCGGAAGCAACATTCACTGTGACCTTAATCCGTAGTGGCGGATTCAGAGCTCAGAGTTTATTTTGGATTAGTTCAAGTTTAGGTTCAAGTTGTTTATTGTACAAAGGCCGCTTGCCCATATACACTTAAAATGTACATAAATATAATACAATACAATACAATACAATACAATACAGTGAATGTATTATCACCTTTCACGTGAACAAATCATTTGGACAATGCATGTATGTATACGCAATAAATAGAGAAATATAATATATATATATACAAATGGTAAGTCAAGATGGACAATTTAACATGGATTTACGATGACGCATTGCATAATAAATATATTTAGCAGTATTCCGAATAACATTTTCCTTACTAATTGACAAAAGATTAATAAATGTCTGACGGTTACAATATTCAATCTTTATAGTAGGAAGATACTGTTGTCGTAGGACTTTATATTCTCACAAATTAACAGAAAATGAAATTCATCCTCAATATCACTGAGTCAAAATGGACAAGTACGTAAGTGTTTTTCGGCTGAGTTTCGTCTTCCAGTGTTAATTCTAAGGTCAGACACACCTAGGCTCAATTGCACTAAAGCACGCCGGAGAGGTTTATCTGATGACAATGACAAATATCCTTCTTGAAAATAATAATGACATAAAATATATATATATGTATCATAACTGGAACTGCTATAAAGTGTTGCTGACCACTCTTGAAAAGATACATCAATTATTCTTTGCTTAAACACTTTTTAAAACTCATTAACATTACCAACAGACTGCTGTAACCAGACGTAACCAAAACCATGTGAAAACAATAAACATCTTATTTTGGACACCCAAGTATGGTAATTACACCCAAACAATCTAAATTATACAACATATCATAACATTTCTTCGGCAAACGAAAAGAGTGCATAGTCGTAACCATATATAAACCAGTATTCAATACATCTTGTATAATAATCCCACAAAGAGGGGGTAATGCTCACACTCTCCAAGGACCATACAATTAGGTGTCGATAAAGGAACATATAAAAATATCTTACAAGCAAGGAGTTGGATTTTTTCTTCACAACCAAAAAAGAGAATTGGCTGTATTTGACAATCAAGCAATTTAAAAAATATTCCAGGAGGTACAGGATTAAGTTTGGATAAGGACGATAATAACTGAACAAGAGCAATTTAGCGTTCAAACAAAGGCGCCATGTAGATTTACTGAGATTGAGCGTATTATTATATATGCCCAGGTACTTGTACTCAGAAACCAGCTCTAAGAATGCTAGAATACACAGTACTGTTTGTTTATTTATTAATCTATTTATCACGAAGATCTCTGCTTACATGTTTGACATGCATCGATACAGGTTTTTGTGTAAAATGTATTTATTTATTTAATAAATTTATTTTTATTTATCTATCTATCTATGTATCTATCTATGTATCTATCTATCTATCTATCTATCTATCTATCTATCTATGTCTCTATCTACCTACCTACCAACCTATCTACCTATCTACCTATTTATTTATTTATTTATTTATTTATTTATTTATTTATTTATTTCACTAACAAATCGTCGACTCACACACTTACGAAAATTAGCTTATCACAGACTCCAAAACTTCGAAAACTACCGCATCACAAATGTGGAAACATAAACAGCTTTTGGAACTATTACGGTAGTAGCCACCTGAGTGCATCGATTCAACAAATAAACCCTTTGTAAATTGGACGTCTTTTCCAGATTTAACTGACGTACACAAACTCAGTATTTCAGGTAGGGCTAGTGTGACTTGGAAGGACCATTGCTTGTTTCCGAGAAAGAATTGATTCGTGCTGTTCAGGAGTTAACGACCAGTTGTTTTGTTTGGTTGCTAGGCAACCGTGTGCACCTGTTTCAATAATAGAACACGTCATTCTTTACATTAACGGTGTTGTAGACTGATCCGTTCTAGTGACTATGTAGAATCCGTTCATCAATCGATATCGCTGAATGCAACATGTCGATGATGCAGTTGTGTCGCTAGTGGGGTGGGGGTTGCGAACCGCACCTGGTGACGCCCTCAGAGGATGGGGGCTGCGAACCGCACCGGGGGATGCCATCAGAGGGGTGGGGGTTGCGAACCGCACCGGGTGACGCCCTCAGAGGGATTGGGGTTGCGAACCGCACCTGGTGACGCCCTCAGAGGGATGGGGGTTGCGAACCGCACCGGGTGACGCCCTCAGAGGGATGGGGGTTGCGAACCGCACCGGGTGACGTCATCAGAAGGGTGGGGTTGCGAACCGCACCGGGTGACGCCCTCAGAAGGATGGGGGGTTGCGAACCGCACCGGGTGACCACTGGGTCTAATGTCTAATGCGAGAGAAAAATTGTTAGTGTTCGTTATGACCACATGTCAGCGACTGACCTCAGTGAGTGCATGATTTTCGCGGTTTGCAACATAAATATTTTAAATATCGAAAAATATTCATATCTACTTAAAGTGTAGGATTCATCTCTCAGTTGGATGTCAAAATATAAACGAATAGCATCTGATTTCCCGTGGATGGAGCACGTTTTGGAAGTCAGTCACTAAATTGAAGACAAGACACCGACCAATTTTTTCTAAACTGTGCTTGCTAAAAACACATTTAAATAATGAAAATACCATGCACCAATTGGTTTTGGTAAGTTATTATACATGTATGAAAGACAATTTGATACGAGATTTCAGTACGAAGATTTTAGCGTGTTTATATCGAAATTCACGGCATCGTATGGTGTACGGATTGTTATTGTGACGTGTACGGAGTGTTAGTGTACTCGCATTCATGCAATACGGATTGTTAGTGAGACGTAAAGGTAAAATAATTGCGATTTTATTAGAAAACAGTTCTCTTATGGGTTCTATGTGTGCTATAATTTAATATAAGACTATATATAATAAGACTATAACATATATGAGACTTAAAGTGACGTTTAAAGTGGCGGTTACATGTTGGATACATGCATTCAAATGTAACCTTATCGCTATATATGACAGTTTTGAATGCTAAGATTTCTTGTGTTCTGTTTGTAAATGCAGCCTTACAGTGCATTTGTGCACATTATAAGTTGTAAAAGTGCGAGACAATGAGTCAAAGTCACCATCAGTGGTGTTCAAAAACAATGAATTAATAACCCCAAGTTTCTCCGTTTTACCAATGAAATAATAACCAAAACCTGTTTCGTTAATATAACAATTAAGAACACAATAATTAATTGTAATTGTAACTGTGATATACTTACATAATTAGCATTCTACACTTATTATACCTGTTGCTCATCCTCGAAACCCAGGGCATAATGACTCAGACAACGTCCCTGGAATCACTCCTATTCACGACGATCGTCTCGAAGCGGGCGTTTCGATCAATCGGTGAAACGTCCACAGCGAAAACGTGCGTCCAATCATGTGTCGCGTCTTTCTTAACGCTCGGCGAAGTCAAGACGTTGCGTTTAAATTTATCAAGAGTTACTTCTCGTGCAGTAAATGCGGCATTTCATTTGTTGTCTACATTTAGCAGATGTGGACTATGGGGAATAGGAGTACATCCAGGTATAATATTATGACAGATGTTGACTGAGTCATTATGCCCTGGATTTCGAGGATGACCTGTTCATATTTTATACTTAAAGTTGGATACGCGTATCAAACACGAAAGAGGTCTGGAGCTATCTGTGTGATATCAATAACATAAACTGTAAATCATGCATTGTAAATGTCTGTGTCTCATTCGGTAAGGCCGTATTCCATTTCTCCCGGCAACTTCAGACTGAAAATATTTTTCCACTTTCAAATAGCCAGCCTCATTCCAAACATTTCTTGAAGGGATTTCTGAAGAATGTTCCGTCGATTTCCAAATGCTTTGCGAAAAACAGCCGAGTAAACTGCGACGTTTCGGAATTTCGGAATACTTGTCTCTTTCCTTTCAAGGCGCCCAGATGTGCTAAACAGAGATTGGTTTGTTTCAAGAGGTGAAAAGGTAACAAACGCGTTGTATGTTGAGTGGATTCATCTTGATATGTACATTTTAGCGTACATTTATCGTTCGTTTTTAAAAGTAAATGTGGAATTTGACCACGTATCCAACTTCAAGCTAATTATTCAATATTATGTTGTTTAAAATATAGCAAAATACTATACTGTAGGAACAAACTTTACCTGTCGGAGCGAAGCAATGAGACAAAGTGACACCCTCCAGGTGAAAATCAGAGACAACTCAGGAAGACAGAGGAGGACCAATCGGAGCATTGCAATGAAGGAACACAGCCAATGGGAAAAAGGAAATAGTGTCATGGCGACACAAATAAGCAGATTTCGTTGTTAGCAACACTGTGTTTACATTGCTGACAAGTTGCTGGTATGTATACACTCATAATATATACTAGAATACTCATAAATCTGTCGCCTCCTTGAGATAACATATTTGCAGGTTATATACGAGGGACGGGGGTCAGCAATGAACGCAATCTGAATTGAATTTATGACATCTTCATTACTGTATAACCTTTGTATAGTATTCATTGGGGCTATCCCGTTAAACGGTTTTTTTGTTTGTGAACGCCATGTTAAGATAGAAACCCGTTCGCGAATCAAACTGCTCGCACTGCCTCCTCTGCGCTTGTCAAACTGCGCTCCAATACACCACTGCCGCCGGCTGGGATTTTG